>CAWTZC010001833.1:0-17758 GCA_963919715.1 Microtus obscurus | reverse complement strand
ATATTCAAGTCTACTTTAAATAAACCAGTCGCTCTGGATTTTTATACATAAACATGACCAAAGGTTGAACATCCAGCTTTTGCAAGAGATTCAGCATCCTACTCATTGGATTAATCCCCCATCCCCTCCCGTGGAATTGTTTTAATAGCAATAAATCTAAACATCTGAGAGAAATAATTGTACGTAAGCAATAAAAATGGTTGATGTTTGATGTCAATAAGGTAATAAGCAGTGTCTTGCACACTATTCAGAAGACTGATCCCCAAAGCCGGGAGGTGGTGGCGCACGCCTTTAATCCCAGTACTCAGGAGGCAGAGGCAGGCGGATATCTGTGAGTTCGAGACCAGCCTGGTCTGAGCTAGTTCAAGACCGGCTCCAAAGCCACAGAAACCCTGGCGAAAAACCAAAAAAAAAAAGGCGTCCCCAAACCTTACGTATAAAGTCATAAAGTTGCATATTAGTGTTTATTATTTCATTTATCTATCATTTTAGTAACAAAATATAACAGATATCAAAATGAATAATAAAAATTTCAAGAAATTAAGAAACATTGTTTCTACTATATTCAATTTAATATTAGAAAGAAAAGATTCAATATATTAATTTCAGAAAGATTACACAGAAATCTTCATGTAGTAGAAGTAATGTTATGTGGAAGAATAAATAAGACAAATAAATCAAAATAGCATAAAGAAAATTCTAGCCAGTTTCTAGAAAGCTAAAATATTCTAAAGTAGAAAATTTCCACAAAATTGATTTATTAACTGAAAATCACAAATATGTTTTAAAACTAATATGAAATTTCAAATGTAGTATCATAAAAAAAACCAATATGTTTTAAACCCCTTTTACTCTTACAATTATGAAATGTTGTATATTCACAACTACACTAAATAAGTCATTTCCAGTTTTTGGGTTTTGCAAATAAATAAGAGTTTAAGCTATATGTCACACTTTTGTGGGTATTATAGAATATTGATATTGTTTCTCCTAAAAGTATTTTCTTAAAAATATGGTCAAATTCCCTAAATCAAAATAGGATAGCAAATGATAGACCCAATAATAACAGAAAAAGAAGGCACACAGCCAGTTGAGGGAAAGTGACTTGGCTTATGATATATTGTAACCAGCAGAATCTTTACTGCCCATTGTATCCACTGTTTGGCTAGCCAATTTTGCTTTTGCAATAGCATGGCAAAACCTACTTTGACCCCTTCTTAAAAAGTGTGTCTGCTTCTTCCAGTCACCATACAGGAAATAACATTCAAGAGCAGGCATTTTTAGATATCAGGGCATGACAAATGGGATTCCAACTTTAAATCACACAGAGCATTTGAAGAACGGTATGAGTTGTCTTTAAGGGACTTTCATTTGAAAACTAATTTCTATAGTAAACTATTTATAATGTGTATAATTTGTGATTAACACATAAATGCTGACAAAATTATAGGAAATAACAAATATACCTCAAAAAACTCAAATCATGCCTTTCATCTAGTACACTACTAATATAAAACAAAGCATCTGAATATCATATAGAACATGAATAATTAGAAGAGTTTTCTTCTATTTGCATAATAGTTTTAAATATTGCTTGGGAAAGTTGAAATATCATAATATAATTCTGCCATAAGCAAGAAAATGCCTTCATGGCCAGGAGCAGATGGTTGAGTTGGAAATGCAGTTCATAAAGTTAAGGATTTGAAAGGAATATATGTGTGTGCTAAAAAGTGAAGAAATGTATAGCTCAGTTTGTGAAACCTGCTGAACCCGCCGGTTTAATTCCTATTGTCCATTCCAGAAGAAATGTTACCTTGTTCCTAGATGCTTTACAGTGGAAATTTGTGGTACACAAAATTCTAAACAGTGGGTATGTTCACTATATCCAAGATGCCTAGAGTATAACCACTTATAAACTTTCCTACCCCAAATTTGTATGTGAAGAAATTTCTTATCTTTAATCCTAATATAAAAACTGTCATAACCAATATCTTTAGTCTTTGAAATCTTAGAGCTCGCTACTCTTGCCTGCTGAAATTTTGAAAAGGTTATAAACTACCAATGATGATGATATTGTAAAGGATGTCTTGTAATAAATGACAGAGTGGCATTTATTCAGGCAATTTGCCTTCACCATAATTCCAAAGTGAAACTGTTTAATATGATATTGTCATTCTCAAAACTTCACAGATCTCCTCAATAACTCTCTAAATGTACTTTACATTTTAAACAGAATGTGAATTTTCTTTATGTTTAATATCACTTAAACGATGTTATAACCAATTACTTTAAAACAGCTAAAATTTTTCTAGGACTGAATCCAAACATGGATGATTAATTTATTAATTTAAATATACATGTCTAAGATGGCATTACAAATCTACTGAGTACTAAACTCTTCATAATGTCAGGCAAATAATGTACTGGTATCTTGAGTGCATTCACACTTGTTTAATTAATCTTGATCATTCTGACTAGGATAAAATGAAATCTCAGGAGTTTTTGCTTTATATTTTTCTGATAACCATGAATAATGGATATTTTTTAAGTTTTCTCAGCTGTTTCAGTTTATCTTTTGAAAAGTATCTGGTAGCTCTATACCCTATTTTTAAGTGCTAGCCAGAATGTGGGAAAAGGGAAATGCTGTGGGACAATGTTTTGTACTCTACACTTGTATTTTAATTGGCCAATAGCTAGGCTGAAAGTATAGATGGAGTGACCAGGAAGTAGAGGTGGGGCAATGAGAATTCTGGGCAGAGGAAAGCTTCCAGTCTGCAGTTGTCACCCAGACAGAAGAAGCCAGACACAGAGCAAGCAACATATGACTGCCTTTCCAAAAAAATACCAAGTCACATGGTTAACACACAATATTTACAGGCTAATGATTATAGAGTTAATAAAAAAGCCTGAGATACTAGGCCAATCCATTTATAATTAATGTGAACCTCCTGTGTTATTTCTTTGGACTTAACAACTACAGAACCAGGAAAAATAGAAACCTCAGTCAACGAATGCCATGCCAAGCAGAGGAGCTACAAATTCACTTAAGAAGCCTGAGAGAGCTTGGCAAGTTACTGTAAGTTGAAAAGAATAGAGTTAAGCACAGCTTCTTGATAGTAGCACTTTCTTGGGTGAGCTCTGCTTGCAAAGAGCAAGTGCTCTCATTTAAGAGAGGCTTGACTCAGTTTTAGCTGCAAAACTTTGCATCTCTTTTAAGAGCCCTGCTACCAAACACTTAAATGATGTTTATGAATATCCAACAGCATGCTTCTTGGTGGTGACAGGGACCGTGAAATGCCAGAGAGTTGTAGCAGACCATGGCACCAGCCAGTACCTCTACCATGAGGTTTACTCCACTAATGAATGGGCTGAATTCAGCTGACAAAGCCACAACTTTAACCCTAGTCATATTGTTTAGCAAATTAAAGACTCACGTGGTCAGAAAAAAAGAGATATAGATAGATTCAGATAAAAAGAAAACTCTGAATGTTTACAGTGTTCTTAAAAATATATGTAGGTTTGGGAATAAAGAAAGGATAAGTCCTTAAAATAAGAATGAGAGCAGTTGGGTGTCGTGCGCATACTTTCAATTCCAATACTTGGGAAGCAGAGGCAGGCAGATCTCTGTGAGTTTAAGAACAATCTGGTCTATGAATAAATTCCAAAACAGCCAAAGATACACAAAAACCTGTCTCAAAAAGTTAAAAAATTAAAAATAAAATAATTAGAGGTTAAAATAAAGCCATGTAAAGATGAAAATACACGAGTCTGGATTCTGTATGTTATTTTGTGTTCTTTAAATTGTTTATATTTAGGAAAGACCAAAAGCTGCTAAATGACATTTGATTATAAATACTGCTAGATTAATCACATATATATATATATATATTAAAAATTTTTTTACTTAAAAATTTAAGTCAAAAGATATATTATTTTGGATAAGAGGTTTTGCTTTTGTTTCCACGGGAAATGAGAACTAGATTCTTCTGTATTAAGAAAAATCAGGTTTACTAAGGAAGACCTCCTGAGAAATCTCTGATAGGGGGGATCTCCAGATATCTGAGTTCTATATCCAGGAAGTAGTTCAAAGACTGCTGCCTGAGATGATCCAGCCTCTACGATACTCCAGTCAGACTTAGTCATAATTCTAAATTTTCTTTAGTCCCCATAAAATTATCCATGTCTAAATCAGCTTGAAGTAGCCTGCAAAACTATGCCCACATCCTCTTCCAAAAATAGATTATAGATGTTTGCCCCTTTTGTTTATAATGTTGGTTATAAGTTGTTATGAATAATGCTCAGAGGAAAAGTTCAACGAAAGAGATTCAATTCAGAATTCTTGTTCAAAGTTTGGTGGGGCCGAGCCGTGGGACAGTGATCTGTACCTTGTCACTTGTATTTTAAATAAACATTAATTTGCCAGTAGCCAGGCTGAAAGTATAGGTGGGGTGACCAGGCAGGAAGTAGATGTGGGGCAACAAGAATTCTGGGAAGAGGGATTTTTACTCTGCTCCAGACAAAAAATTGAACCTAGAGCAAACAACATGTGGGTGCCTCACCATAAAGTTACCAAGCTACATGGCTAACATTGACAAGAATTATGGGCTAATCTAAGTTTGAGAGTTAAGAAAGCCTGGGATACTAGGCCACTCTGGACTTAACAACTGCGGGAATTGAGCAGAAGAACCTCAGTTAACAGAACACCAAAACTGAATAATATGAACCCATTATTTTCTAAAAGGACATATTAGCATTGAATTAAAACACTGATTATGCCAGGTGGGAATTGTTCATTTTATTTCCCACCTGCGGACTCAAATAATCACATAAAACTAATTATTCATACTGTTTGCCCAGCTTAGGCATCTGTCTAGCTAACTCTTATATCTTGAATCAACACATTTCTATTAATCTATGTATCAGCACAGGGCTGTGGCTTATTGGTAAGAATCTAGCATCTGTCTCCTTTGCTATCTCCCTAACTCCAACTACCTCTTTATCTCTGTTCCAGTTTACTGCCTGTCTTTACTTGCTAAGCCATTTTTTATTAACAATAGTAGTAAAACAAATTCATAGCATACAAAGAGGAATTCATCATCATCTCTTTTCTGTCTAAATAAAAGGAAGGTTTTAACTTTAACACAGTAACATTATATATAACAAAAGAGGTATCAACCAAATTACAGTTACAATATTTAGTCCATTTACATTTGACAAATTAAGGGAAAATGCTCAGTCATCGATTCTATCTTTGTAGGTCTAAGTTTTATATTTATTTTTTCTTTTATCATAACTAAAAAAACTGTAACTCTCTTCAACTATCTTCCAACCCCAGAAAGATATATTGCCTAAATAAACAGGAAAGTGCATTGTAATCAACTTCCAAAGTTCTAGAAGATTACGAATTCTTGCTGCTTGGACAGTCACTCCAAAATTCTTCTGTAATCTTGGGGCATCCATCTTCAGCGTAATGATCCATAGCATCCAACAGAGTCTTCCATAAAGTAGAAAATTTTAAAGATCTTTTCTGCCTTGTAATAGCAAAATTCATCCAGTTGCTTTCTTCTGTGTCCTGCAGAATGTCCAGCAGTTCACTCTGTGAAGGAAAAACCACGATAATTATCTCATCTTTTGGAAAGTTTAGCAGTCACCTTTCTGCTGGGTCCTGCATGTCCAGTTCTACAGAATACCATTAAGCAATCAGGAAAGTGTAGTTTCTTGCTTGTCACATTGAAGGCAGAATTACATGAAGTTCTCTTCAATGCACATTAACCACTCTGAAATTGGTGCTGCCAGCATAACATACCTCACTGTCAAAAAAACTAAGTTCTTAAATCTTATTTTAAATGCCACATTCTCTGAGTATTTGAAGCATTGAAGATTATCTAACTGAAATACATTTCTGTATATCTAAAAACCTAATTAACATGACTACAAGTTTGATTATTATAGATACTACTATTAATCTGCTTGTTCTTACTATCGTTACATTTTTAAATGAGCTGCACAAGCACAATACCTTAAACAGAACAGAAATACACTACGGTGTAACAAAATCAACCTAAATTTTATCAATAACCAAATTCATACCAAATATTATTCATTTCTATATCATATCCTTCTTATTATTTATAATAATTACTTACCATTAATCACTAACATCACCCTCTAAAAACATTTATAAACAATTATGTTGGGATTTTTGTAATATTGTTTCTCCAAACTTCTTCCTGTTATTTGTTTGTTGAAATACTTTTAGGGTTTGTGGAGAACTGTTGAGGCATCTTATTCCATCAAACCTCATTAGTCTGAAGAATCCACAGATTCTCATCTTCTGTGGAAAGCAATGGGGAACTTCTTTCTAAATTAACATGCCCTCACTAAAATTTAAAAACCAAGATACCTTTAAAATATATACATTCGTTTAGCTTGATAGTCCATACAGTGAAAGTTCTCTTTTTATTTAGCTCATTCACGGTCAATAGAAACACAATAATATGCATAATCCATACTCTTTTGTGTATTTTTCATCTTTATGTGGCTTTTTTGTTACTCACTTTAATCTATGACTGTCTGTACTGTTTTATATTACTTTTACTGTTTCTTTAAAGGCTTTACTTTTTATAACTGTGTAAACTTTTCTCTCCCCCAAGCTTACATACGTTTTTAAACTTGTCTCATTTAGAGGTTTTTTATATCTGAATCTGTCCTATTGTGTATCGGAAAATCCTTTTCTGACATGAGCATTTTAATATGTAGCAGTATGGTTGTAGCAGCTCTGTATTCTGGCTCCATCTCTCTTGCCTTTATTATATTTGGCAACACATCTAATCCATGTTCCCCATTCTACATAACTTCAACTCTGGGAGGAATGGTGCACTACCCTTTTTGTCTGAGCCAAACCTAAATCTACCATTCAGTACATATTCCATCTATGATGTGCAGGATCCTCTTTCCTTCCTGTAACCTAGGGCCAAGATTCACTTCTACTTTTCAGGTTCTAAATTCTCCCTATTACTATCTCATGACCCAGCCTCTCATTATGTGGTATTTTTAGCCCTATTATTTTATATAATGACACTGCTGTTCATCTCTATCCCAGCATTCACTAACTCAATAATCACATTACAGAAACTAAATCAATCACAATAATGTTTGCCAAGTATAGCTTAGGCATATTTCTACTATCTTCTTCTTTCTTTTTTATCATCATGTACAGTAAGTATTCAGCATCTCATCTCATTCCTGCTACAGGGCATCCTTAACTCCACCTACTCTCTCTCTCTCTCTCTCTCTCTCTCTCTCTCTCTCTCACCTCCCTCCCTCCCTCCCTCCCTCTTCCCCTCCCTTCCTCCCTCCCCCTCCTCTTCTTCCCTCCCTCCCTCCCTCCCTCCTCTCTCCCTCCCTCTCTCCCTTTTTCTCTCTCTGTTCAATTTCTTTTTTAAGCTATTAGCAAACAACTTCTTTATTAACCAATGGCAATAAAACAACATATTCATACGCGAGATGAATTCCACATCAAAAAGTATTTCACATCATAATTACTTCCTAGCCATCACATTAAAAATGTTAAATTTAATAATCTAAAAAGTTAAATTTTCATTTCTTTTAAATTTTTGTTTTTTCTCTAGCCATATTTTTTTATCCAAATAACCTTATATTTCGTTTTATTTCTCTTGCATCCTACGTGTGACCTTGAAAAATTCATTTGTTAAAAATATTATATTGAGTTTTCTTTGAGCACCAGATTCACAAAAAACACTGAAATCATTTCAATTGCATGAAAGTTTAGCCTTAAATTAGGCTTATTCCACTTCTCTCTTATAACTTAAACTAACCCATTTATACTAATCTATGTTCTCTACATGCATTACTTCTCTTTCTCGTCTCTCTCTGTCTCCTCTACCTTTAATTCCCTCTGTCCCCCATAAGTGCCCTCTAACCTCTTCCTGCCTAGGTATTGCCATTCATGTTTTTATTAACCTATTCTATCCACATCTTTTATCTTTCTCTCTTAACATATATTTTGTTTTTTATTATACTTTCTTATTATTTATATAGTATTTATAGATGAATTACTCATATTCCCTTTTGTAATTATTAAATTCACTCTTATATTAATCCAATTTAAAAAAATGAAGAAAAATATCGAGATTTTGTTGTTTTTTAACCAAACATATTTTTTATATATCATCAATTACCCAACACAACTCCACTCTATTTACATTTGTAATCCATCAATGATTTCTTCTTTTTTTCATTCCTCCCATTTCTTTTTATTTCTATAATATCAGTTTTAGCTTTCTCATAAACAGTGTGATATCCACTCCTCATTTCTTCTCTTGCATTTTAAATTACACTAGTTACGTCTGAACAAAGTAGGAATTTCTTTACCTAGTATTGCTGATCAACAAGGCCTCTCATGATAGTCCAGGAATTAGCTGGAGTAACAAGTTACAATATTAGTCCTTGTCCAAAATTTATCATGTTTAATGCATGCGTGGGTCATAATAATTGAAATATCCTTGTGTCTTCACTCCCATCATCATCTGCCAAATATTCCTGAAGGCATAATCACTCACTAAGCCATTTCTTAGGCAGTGATATTAATTACAATGCATCATAATCTAAATCTAACTCCCATCAGATAATACCCCCTCTTACAAAATATTTCAGGGCACATCTTGTTTGATTTCTTTTAAACTTTAATCAAGCTTAACACACCCAATGTTTGTAAAGGAATTCAGCTACCAGTTAAAACAAATAGTTTAAGTAAGTGTGCTTCCTATTCTTTTTCAGTTGTGGATTAAATACATAAAACATTTATTAACTTTCCTCACTATAAGCATTATTTACAAAACTAGACCCTAACACAGTCAACCAATCACTATCTTTAGCTTCATTTTCTTCATGTTCATTACTTTTTTTTTTTGTGGAGGGGTGTTCCACTCCATTCATAGTGCAGTCAGGCCTCTCCTACTTGTGGAATTCCTAAGGAACCCCACTGAAAACTAGAGAGGTCTCTCATTTAAATACTTTTTATATGTTTCTTCTTCCAACTTTTATTAAAAATTATTTCCCAATCTTATATCACACCCTTTCCAAAAAATATCTATATATTCCTCTGATTAAACATTTCCTGTTAAAGATTTCAAAGGTACAAACTGAGATGCATGTTTGTTACTTCTCTTTTCACGACAAAAATATAAACTAATCCATTAACTCATTAATAATTGTAAAATAATTTCGGGCAGAGTAAATGTCGAGCTTTTCGAAAATACTATAGGGAAAATCACTCAGTACCTCCTATTCTACCTTATTCCAACCTAAATTTTGTCTTTTATCATGAGTGAAAAAATACCTTCCATTTACCTATCACCTGAAATATTCAGGATGTTTTATTATATTATAATGAACTCCAGTAACACAATGATTTCAAAGACCAATCACATTGCAAAAGCGCCCTACTCCCTCTACCGTGTAGTCAAATGCAAAATAAAGCAAAGGCAAAATAAGTTTTTCTGTCCCAAACATGTTACTAAATTTTCAATCCTATCAAGTTCCTATATTAATGTTAAATCATTTCCAAAATTGCGTTTTTTTTTTTTATTATTTTATTTATCTTCATACATTAAAAAGTAAACTAGCAGAACTTTTTGTTGCGTTATCCATATTATATCTATAATTAAACATTTATCCATTTTTTCACTCTTAATCCATTTTGCATATTTGCTGTGATTGATACCGATCTTCTTGATTTCCATCTTCATATTCCTTTTCAAGACCCTGATATCTAGAAGCACTAAAATTGCTCAAGTTAGAACGCTTTTCTCTGTACTTATCCATTTTCATCCCTTGGAAAGTCTCTCAAGCTTTGCATTAATTAACTCTCTCTACTCTTCCCTAGTAACATCTTATTCCTATTTATCAATGTATCATATCTATTCAACAAAATTATTTATAGTTTTTTCACATACCACCTTAAATCACTTCCAGGATTTGATATTTTTTCTAGTAAGAAGTAGTAAGCAATTAATGAACAGTTGACAATTTTGTCTTGAATTCATCCGAATATAGATTTATTTGTCTTGGTTTAGTTCATAGTAAAAAAAATTACTATCTGGTTGATTCTTTAATATTTCAAAACATTGTCTCAACTACTATAGTGCTACAATTTTCCTCTCAAAATTTATTTTTCTATTCCGTCTATAAAATTTCACCAATACCTTTGTCACAGCTAGCGAGGATATAATTATACATTCAAGAGTCTCATAGCTTGATCTCCTTTAGGATATCCAAACAAAAACGAGAAGAAAAGATGTTTATTTTCCTTTTTTATTCTGATCAATAAAATACAAAGAAATATAATTTTGATTTTTATCATTAATAGTATTTTCATAATACAAAATAATTTGAGAATTTTTTAGCTGTCTTGTGTAAACATTCTGTTATAATTGTTGTTATTTATTATGTTTTTGTTTTAGAATTATATTTAAACCTAATTACTGTCAGGAGAGCAGATAAAAGTCATAATAATTTCTAATTTCCCGTTTTCACAAGTATAATATAACTTTCTTCCAAATAAGTAACTTAAACATACTGATTTTTTATTTTCAAGAGAGATATCAAGGCAGCAACATCTTTCTTTGAATCCTAACCAGTATTACAGATAGTACATAAAAAAAATAAAAAATAATATTCCAAAACAACATAGCTAAATAATCTCAAAGTTTTCTTTTAGAAAATCAACCATATATAGCCTAAAGTGTTCTTTTTTATGCATACAGTACATAAGGGCAAGAAATGATTCTTATATAACTCAAAAGTCAGATGGTTTTGGGGATTCCTTTGTTATTGACTTTTGAGAAATTCCTTTTCCTGGTGTGGTCCTTTGCCAGCCAGCAGGAGGTTGGGGTTATTCCAGTTCTTTTAGCCTTCTTGTCACAAGCATGGTTTAACTTGGATGTTCCTTTTCAGAGTACATTAGTGAGTGGGACTGAGAGGTTTTCTACAGCCAGACCCCTTCCACTCTCTCATGCTTGTCCAAAGTTTTAAACCAAGCCACTCTCAGCGGGTCCTTCCCCACACCATATGGCCAACAAAACTGTTTCCTCAATCCACTGAGCTTAGTTGCTTGGTGCAAATAGAGTTGGTTGATTAAATACAAAGTTAAAAAAATGCCAGGAATGGTACTCATTTTCATAATCCTAGTAGAAAAGTTTGAGGCCAAACTATATAATAAGGTCCAGATCAACTCCAACAACATATGGCAAACCTTATTAAAATTTAAATATTCATGTTATTCTTCATATATGTTCCTTCTGATAATATAAAATGTGTCTTACATTATTAAAATATCAGATTACTGCACTATATTCAGAGGCTTTGGGACTTAGTAATATCTACTTATTCAATCAAGACTTGTTACTCAACTGAAAAAAATACTTAGTGATCCCTAAACTAATTTATCAGATTCATCCACCACACTGCAACCAATATCTACAAACACTATATTTCACAACTGTGCAAACAACAACATCAAGCACAAAAAAAAATAACTAATAATTTACTATATTTTATATTTTTTTCAAACAAACTCTTATTCTCTGTGGCTTTAGCCACATCCTGGAACTCAGCTCTTGAATACCAGGCTAGTCTTTAACTCTCTGAGATCCACCTGCTCTACCTCCTGAGTTCTGAATTAAGGCTTGTCGCCACCACTGCCCAGTTATACTCTCCATGTTTCTAAGAATTCTTCATTTTTAATATTCAAATATAAGTAGAAATATACAGTCTATATCATCTTTTTTTAAAGAATCAAAAAAATATCTTCTATCATACTTCGCTATTCCGTAAATATCAATCATAGCAACAGATAAAAACATTTTATATCTCCTACAATCAGGCGTCAAATAAGATTGGTGAACCCGATTCAAAACCACAGAAAAACAATGACACTGTGCCCCTTTACCTGACCCGGTTTTGCTATGATCTTCATTCCAACAGGCCCTGACAAATTTAATAGCAATCAAGAAAATATTCCCATGCATCTTCCAATATGAGGCAACTTCTTTTTTTAATTTATTTATTTTTTTATTGAAAAAAAAAATTTCTCCCTCCCGCCTCCCATTTCCCCTTCCCTCCCTCCTCCTTCCCTCCCCCACTCCTTCCCTCCCTCCCAGCCTAAGACAGTCAGGGTTCCGTGCCCTATTGGAAGTTCTCAAAGTCACTCCCCCCTCAATCCTGGTCTAGAGGTAACATCCAAACTGGATAGCCTCCCCCAAAGCCATAGAACATAACAGGATCAAAACCAGATTCCACATGATCCTACTTCTCACACCATTATCATTACCTTTTATCCCATCTTTTCAGTCACAGTCCAGCTGGCCTTAGTGAGCTCCCCAAATCAACCCCACTGTCTCCACGGGTGGACCGCACCTTGTAGTCCTACTTCTTTGCTCATATTCTCTCTCTTCTGCTCTCTCACTGGGACATTCAGCTCATCTCAGTGTGTATCTCTTCTCTATCTCCATCCATCGAACAGATGAGTTTCTATCATTGTGATCTGCAAGATATTCATCAAAACATGGCTTTAGGTGTAGGGTCATTTCCAGGTTCCCTTTTCTCCCCAAACTACTGATTCGCCCTCGCACCTACCCCACTCCAACCCTAAAGATGCTCCTTAATTAATGATCAACTTCCTCCCCTACCAACATTCCTTTATCCCAATCATCCTTTCCCCAAAAAAAGTTCCCCCCACCTCCCCTCCTCTCATTTCTCTCCCCCTTCCCCCTTACCCCCTCCACACCACACCCCCAAGATCCCATTTTCAGCTGTCCGGCAGTCTCAGTCTACTTCCCATATCCAGGAATATTTGTCATTTCTTTGAGTTCACCTTTCTTTAGCATTTCTAATTTCACTTTCTAGGATATCTTTATCTCCAACTCACTACCTTTCTCATTCACTCTCTAACCAATTATAGTATCATCCATGTTCATCCTTTTGGGTCCATTTACCTCACTCGGTTTTCTATTTCCATCCATTTAAATTCGCAAATCATTGTTTTTTACAGCTTAGTACTTTTCTTCATCCATTCTTCCATTAGCATTAGGTTGTTCCCAGTTCCTGTGCTTCATCTACAAATAATGTTCTATGAACATAGTTAACATTCCTTTCATATGATCGCATCTGTGTATATTCCCAAGAGTGGCATTGCTGATTGGTTATCCCAAATTTCCTGAGCAAACACTGCTTTCCAGAAATTAGTTGCACAAGTTTGCATTCCCACCACAATGTTCCCCTTGCTCTCCACAGCCATCTCCATCAAAGCTCTCATTGGTGTTACTGATTTTAGCCATTCTCACAGGTGTAAGATGATATCTCAATTTGTTTTGATTTGCATTTCCCTGATACATTAAGGAGCTAAGCATACCTTATTTCTGCCATTTACTTTCTTCTGTTGAAATTCTCTCTTCATATTCCCCATTTTTTGATTAGTTAATTAAACATTTTAATCTGTTTCTTGAGTTCTTTCATATATTTTGGAGATCAGAAACCTTTGCTTCTGTTGGGGAGTTGAATTGAAGATCTTCTCCCAGTCGGTGATGCTTTTTATCTTTGTGACAGGTTCTTTTATTTACAAAGCTTCTCCAGTTTCAGTAAATCCCATTTATTCCATGTTTCCTTAACTATGTGCTGCTGAATCACCACCTAAATCGCCATGTCCCAATCTATTGGCGGTACATCCCACTTCCTCTTCTATCAGTTCAGTGTATTCAGATTGATATTGAGGTCTTGATCCATTTGACTTAGTTTTGTCTGTGTTGGTCAATTTTCATTCATTCTACAGGTTACATCCGTTTGCCAAGCACCATTTGTTGAAGATACTTTCTTTCTTCCATTGTATACTTTTCTAGCACCCTTTTCTACTCAGAAATATGCAAAGGTATTCATGGTTTATGAGTTCAAATCTTCTTCTCACGATTCCATTGTCAACTTCTCTATTTTTTGCCAATACCTGTTTTCATTCTTCGCTCTATATGTTTATATGGTAATACCTCCATAAATCCTTACTATTTACCACAGATTCTTTTGGATTATCTTTGGTTTTTATTTATTCCATTAAAGTTGATTATTGTCCTTTCAGATCCGTGAAAGAATTTTAATGGGATCTTGATATAACATTAAATCTATAATTCTTTGGTAGGATTCCATTTTTCTTGTTATCCTCCCTCCCCAAGGGAAATCCTTCCATTTTAATGCCTTAAAGTTCTTGTCAAATAGATCTTCACTTCTTTGTTTCCAAGATTATTTTTATGCTGTTTGTGATTACTCATGGTGTTAGCTTCTCTGATTTCCCTCTCTGCTTCCATATCCTTTGTGTATAGAGTGGCCGACTGATTTTTTGTAGTTAAGTCTTATCCTCCCGTTCACAAATTCATTTATCAGCTGTAGGAGTTCTTTGGTGGAGTTTTTGAGTTGCTCATCTATTATTCCATTGAAAATTTCTTCTTGTCATTAAATCATTATCTTATATTTTATACATTGCTATTGCCTAAAACTTCAATGACACTATGTTGAAAGGAGGTATGGAGAGAGTGACAGCCTTGTTGTATTTCCTGATTAGTGGACCCATTTAACTCTCTCACCTGCCGTTTTGATGTTAGCTGTCGGTTTGCTGTAAATAGCTTTTGTTATATTTAGGCTTATAACCCTTGCTTACCCCTAATCTCTCCAAGACTTTTTAGCTGGGATGTGGGAATTTCTCCAAAGCTTTTTCAGCATCTAATGAGAAATGATCATATAGTTTTTAACATAGTTTCTTCACTAACAGTGATTCCTGATGTTGCATGTCTTAGATCAGCCTTGCATCTCTGGGATGCTTCCATGATCATAATGATATTTTCTAATTTGTTTCTTGACCCAATTAGCAGAAATGTTTATTTAAAAGTACAAAGTCAAATCGTCATGAGTGAGATTAGCTGTAATTCTCACTGTTTGTTAGAGTCTTTGTGTGGTTTTTGTTATCAGAGTGTTGGTAGCTTCCATAAAAGGAATTTGTTTCTTCTGTTTCTATATTGTAAACCAGCAGGGTAGCAGTATTAGGTCTTCTTGGAAATTCTGGTAGGAATTCCCTGACGAGCCGTCTGGTCCTGGGCTTTTTTGGTAGGGAGGTTTTTGATAACAGCTTCTACAATTGTGGCATTGGCGAGTCATTTGAGGTCTTCACCTGGTCAGTTTGCTTGGTATATGGTATTTATCTAAAAGTATCCATTTCTACATTTCAGTTTTGTGTGCTTAGAGCTTTTGTAGTAAGATCTAGTGATTCTCTCAGTTTCTCCACCTGTCTATCAGTTATACCATTTTCATTTCTAGATCTTATTAATTTGCAGAATTCCTGCCGTTTGATTAGTTTGGATGAGTTTTATCAATTTTGTTGTTTTTCTCCAGGAATTAGCTTTTTGTTCCATTTATTCTTTGGATTGTTTTCTGTGTTTTCTATTTTGTTGATTTCAGCCTCGTGATTATTCCTCCTAGGTAGCTGTCTTTCTGAGTTTTGGAGCAAGGAGTATTAAATCTCGCCTGTATACTTTCCCTCTGTTTCTCTTGAAAGTGGATTTATGGCATATTATTTTCCACTAATAAATACCTAAAGTTTAATTGTAAGCTGATTCTTATTTATTTTCATTGGTCGGTCTTCAATTTCTTTCTTTCTTATACTATTTGTAATCCAGGTGTAAGATTAATAAGTTTAATTATTCAGTTTCCTATAAATTTACTTTTTGCAGGCTTTCTACAGGGAATATTGGCTTTGTTGTTGAATTCAATAACTTTTCCGTCTGATGAGTCTGATCATTTGAGTGGTTATGAGATGTATTTTTTTTAACTGCTTGAAGGATTTGCTTTGTGCCAGATCATGTGATCAATAGTGTGAGAAAGTTCCATGTGCTGCAGAAGAAGATATATTCTTTCTTATTTGGGTGGGAATGTTCTATAGATGTCTATTAAGTCATTTGATTCCAATACCTCCATTGATTCTCTTGTTTCTCTATTGACGTTTCCTGTCTGATTACCTGTCCATTGGTAGAAAAGAGGCGTGTTGATATCTCCTATAATTAATGGTGTTTGTGGTGTGCTTCTTGGTTTAATATTGTTTTGTTTATATGTAGAACACTTATATTAGGGGCATAGATAATTGGGATTTAACTTGTCTGATAATCTTTGTTATAATTATAAAATATTACTTTTGCTCTAGGTGCCTGTCTTTGTGGTTGTGTGTGTTTCTTGTAAACATGAAATGTTGAATCCTGTTTACCTTATCAATCTTAATACGCCTGTGCCTTTTGCCATAGGTGAGTTTAGTCAGTGATTAAGGATATTAATGAAGCCAGTAGTTTTTAACTCAGTCCTTTATACCCTTTGTTTGCTTTTCTTTAGTTAACCATTTTGGTAAAAGAATTATCGAGGATTTGATATTGTGGGTTGTGTTAGTTATCCTTAGATTTGTGATTTTCTTCTTTTATATAAGCTAGTTGCGCATGTGTTGTTTCCAAATGTTTTTTCTGGAAAATTTTGTTTTCTCCGTTTATAGTGAATGAAAGCTTGTGGTTTCATAAACCTGTATTCTTAACTTTACCCATCTACTAGCTTTCATAGTTTCCATAAGTAGTCAAGATAATCAATTTACCTTTATAAACTTTTTCTGCAGCTCTTAATATTCTTTCTTTATTCTGATGTTTTGTGTTCTGATTATTATATCGCGAGATTTTTTTTGGTCAGTCTATTAGGTGTTGTTCTGTTCTTCTTGAACACCCTTCAAAAGGAATATCTTTCTTTAGGCTGGGAAAGTTTTCTTCTATAATTTTATTTAAATATATTTTCTGTTTATTGAGCTGTCTTAAATGCTTCTCCTTCTTCTATCCCAATTATTCTTAGGTTTGGTCTTTTGTTGTGTCCCCATATTTATAACTAACTTTTGATGAAATTTGTGGTTTTATTGATTTCTTTGATCCAGTGTGTTAATTTTCTCTATAGTATCTTCAGTGTCTGACATTCTTTCTTCTAGCACTCCCTTGTAAGTCTGTTGTTAGTACTTGTCTCTGGTTTCTGACCTGAACCCCAGATTTTTCCAACCTTCCTCAAGTTTGTGTTTTCTTCATTACTTCCATTTCATTCTTCAGGTCTTGAACTATTTCCCTTACCTGTTTTGATTATTTTTCTTGTTTCTATTGGTTTCTTGGGTATCTTTGAGCGATTGCTGATTTCTCTACCTTTTGTTTTGTAATCTCCTAATTGTTTTATGAATATTTTCACCTCTGTTTTAGGTCTTCTATTATTTTCAAATTTCACTTTTGATCATTTCTCCTGGGCGACGCCTGATTAATAATAACCTATATTATTTAGGTATCCCTGAGGTTCTGGTGATGTCATGTGCCTTTCTGGTTGGAAGGGGGAGTATTCTGCATTAAGCCTTCCCATCTATTCACTCAAATAAAGAAGGCCCCTACTGTGTCTTGGTCAGTCTTTGCCTATGTGACTGAGTCTCGCAGGTGTCTTTCGTCATACCTGGAAGCAGGGTGGGCATCTGTGTGACTCCCTATCTCAGTCTCCTGGCAGCCGAGTTCTGACCTGCTCATGGAGTGTTATCCTGCACCTTCAGCACTGATTACTAACACCTTCGCATCGGTTTGCCTCTCCCAATTCGACCCTGTCTAGCGCCCAAACGTTGAGAGCTGGGAGCTGGTGTGTGGTTCAAATA
>CAWTZC010001831.1:0-22671 GCA_963919715.1 Microtus obscurus | reverse complement strand
TCCCAGCATGAAGACTGAGTGTAGTAGTAGGGAGCAGCACTGCTGTGTCCCACCCGGCCGCCCGCATGTTGGCTAGCTTATGCCCCGCAAATAATTACACGGAAATTGTGTTCACACTGCCCGGCCCATTAGTTCCAGCCTCTTATTGGCTGGGCTCTTGCTACCTGGATTTAGCCCATTTCTGATAGTCTGTGCAGCACCCCATGGTGTGCTTACCGGGGAGATTCAGCCTGCGTCTCTTGGGGAGTGGGAACACAGCCTCATGGTGACTCTGACTCAGCTTCTCTCCCCAGAATCCCCTTCTGTTTACTCCGCCACCTAAGGGCTGGCCTATCATCAATGGGCCTAGGCAGTTTCTTTATTGAACCAATGAAATCAACAGATTGATATATGACACTCCCACATCAACTTCCCTTTCTGTTTAAACAAAAAAGAAAAGCTTTAACTTTAACATAGTAAAATCACATATAACAAAACAGTTATCAAGTAAGAATTACAGTTACAATATTTATATCTACTTCCTGATCTTTTATCATAACTAAGGAAAACTATAACTATAACTAACCATTCTTCAACTCCATCAAAGACTCCAGAAGGATATAAAATTATTTAAACAAACAAGAAATCCAAACTCGAGAAATGACCAGAGACATCCCGCTGCCTGGACAGTCACCCAAAGTTCCTCTGTGACCATTGGGGCATCTATCTTTGGCCTTCAGGCCCAGTAGTTAATGCAGCAGAAGTTCCACGAAGCAGGAAATTTTAAAGACAGTTCAGTCATTTTCTGCTGTGTCCTGCAGAATGTCTCGTAGACTTTTTCATGAATCAGGGACCCCGAAGGATCATGTCACACACCTTTAGGCAAGTTTAGCAGTCCCTCTCTCTGCGGGTTCTTTGTGTCCAGTTTATGCAACAGTCCAGGCAAGAACAGTCCTCTTGCCCAAATGGCTATCCAGTTCCATAAGGATCCTCTCTCGATGCCCATCTTCATCTCAAAAGTAGATTGGTGCTGCCAGGAGCAGACGTGTCTCATTGTCATGAAAAACCTAAATTATTAAAACATTACATGCCATATCTGAGTCCTTGAAAGATATGAAGAATGCCTATCTAATTGACATATATCTCCATATATCTAGAAAATCTAACATGACCTTCCACAAGCTTGACTCACCTTATGATGATTATCCATCAACAACCTGTTTTCTAATCATTACATTTTAAAAATGAACTACACAATCACAATACCTAGATCAAGATCAGAAATACATATAACAAAATTGACCTTAAAATCCACACCAATGCAAATTATTTATATCTATATCATATCCCCCTTTAAATGTAAAAGAACATATATAATCAATATTTGGGAACATGGGCGTAGTTTTTACTCCTCCAAACTGCTTCCTGCTGTAGGGGCGTCATTAATTAGGTCTTTCACGCTAAACCCTGTGATAGTTTTATCTCAGTTGGCAGTTGAGTGAAGCAATTTTCTGAGGTGTTCACAGCAACCTTTCAGGAGGGCGTGGTCTATCATACCACAATCGAATAGATGCAATCCATAGGGTCTCATCCTCTGTGAAAACAAAAGAAGACCACCCTTTCCGAAGCATCATATCCTTAGACCCAAATTTTGAAGTCATTACCTCATGATATCCATTCTGGTTCCACTTGGCAGCCCCATATAATGAAATGTCTTTCTGCCACTTAGCTCCTTACAATTAAAAAATTTCAAAGAAAACACAATGTACATAATCCAGACTCTCTGTGAATTTTCCATTTTTACGTGGCTTATTTTTTTTTTTCTTTACTACTCTCTTAACTATCTGACTCTGTCTCTTTAAAAGACTTTACCTTTTTTAATTTTAAAGGCATTAACCTTTATTCTCTCTATATACTATAGTTTTTTCTCTCTCAAGCCCACGTACATTTATCCAACATTGTGACTCATTTTAGTGGTCTGTCCGAATCTGTTTTATTGTGAATCTGTAATTTTTTTTACTATCCAGGAGCATTTCTTAAAATGTTCAAGCATTTCTTAAAAACTTAAGTTGCACCATGTAGGAGTAATACGGTACTGCCTGTGTCCTGTAAAGTCTAAACCCTTATGATGCGCTGTTATCACAGTAATTACGGTAGTTCCTGCTTGAGACCAGCTCAGTTCAGCACGGCGGAGCTGAGCTGCTCCTGGCTCAGAGCCATTGGGTGCCCCTGAGCCGAGCACAATTCCAGGCACACAGCAGTCCACATGCCATCAAGCAAGCCATAGCACTTTATTCCAAATGCTCCATTCAAAGGCTCTGTCCCCACAGGAGCCAGACAGAAATCGTATATACCGGCACAGCCCAGAAAGCCGCATTTTAAAACAGTGAAGTTTTTTTTCCTGTTCCTGAGTCAGGACAATTTCTTTGCGTACGCAACCCAGAAACAGCAAAAAGCTGTCTTAAATTCTCTTTTTGTCCTTTTTAAGCCCTCTCAGGTTTTACGTGGAGTTCATTAGCACGGCCGCGCGCCAATCTGTTCTAATGAAGCGCCGAGCTGTTCCCCGGCACAGGCCGCCCGCATGCGTTTAGCTTAGCCCTGAAACAATTACACGAAAACTGTCTTCTTTTTAAACATTGCTTTGGCCCATTAGTTCCAGCCTCTTATTGGCTAGCTCTTCCCACCCTGGACTAGCCCATTTCTGATAATCTGTGTAGCACCCACAGGTGAGCTACCGGGGAGATTCTAGCCTGCGTCTCTGGGGAGTGGGAACATCATGGTGACTCCCTGACTCAGCTTCTCTTTCCCAGAATCCCTTCTGTTTAGCTTCGCCCTAAGGGCTGGCCTATCATCAATGGGCCTAGGCAGTTTCTTTATTGAACCAATGAAATCAACAGATTGATATACTGACACTCCCACATCAACTGAGGTGGTGATCCTGTGTGGTGAAGGTACGCACCCTGCCATAGACCATACATCTGGCCTGCCTATTGCCTAAGGCTTCACCCCTTACTGAGGAGACACCAAAGCATCACCAATGAAGTTCAAGACACTTCTACTTGCCTGGTCCCAGCTTTTCTCCACACTCCTGCAAAAGTTTGTATACGTCAGTGTTCTCGTGACTTGCTCTACTGTCTCTAAGTGTCATCACTCTGAAATGTATGCTATCATCACTCTAAAGGTTGTGTATGTCATCACTCTGAAGTTTGTATGTCAGTGTTCTCTGACTTGTCCACTGTCTCTAAGTGTCATCACTCTGAAGGTTGTAGGTGGACTCTTCTGACCAGCCAGCCTGTTCCCCAGTAACTCTGTTTGGTTCTCCATACCCTAAGTTCTGCCTGCCTGGCTATTAGCCAGTCGCTCTTTATTGCCAATGAGATCAACACATCTTCATCAGATGTGATAATATAGAAGGATTATTCCACAGCAGAAGGTGGTTATTATCTTATCCACATTGAAGATAAAGAGTGGGTGAAGGCCTTATAGCTACCCACCACCACCTAAACAGACAGGGGGCTGAAGCCAGACTAACTCTAAGCTCTCTGGAAGAGTACCCAGGTTCTGTGTTTCCTGGCCCAAAGCCTCTGACAACCAATAAAGCAAAGGTCCTGCCATTGTGAAGGGCAAGGGCAAGATCAAATGGATGTGTCTGTTTCCCATGTCTTCTGCAATACATGTCTGTTCCCTTAGGTGATTGGAACCAGAAACCTATGAGCTACTTCACTGGGCTAAAGGAGCATCGTTCTAGCCTGGAAGTTCTGGGCAAAGCCATCTTCTTGCCATTTCCTAGTTTCTAATGGCCACCAGCATTCTTTGTTTGCATTTCCAAAAGTCCTTTGGCCATGCGTAAAGAAATAGTCTCACAGGTTCTGGGGGACTAGGTGCAGACATCCTTAGGAGGTATTGACTCAGCGACCACATGAGGGCAGCTCATTTCTCTTGAGAATTAGGGATAGTTGCTAATGTGCATTTGAGTCTTCGCCTCGGTAGAGAGGTTCTGGAATGCGCAGCGGGCCCTCCAGGTCCCACCATCTTTCCTGAAGATAGTGGAAGAGAGAAAATTCGGGGTTCTCAAGCAGCTTGGTGGCCTGAGTTCATACATTAGCTTCTTTGTGGATTCCTCTTTGCATGCTGTGAATATGGTTGTTTAATTAATAAAGAAAATTCGCTTCGCCTGATAGGGCAAAAGAATAGAGGTAGGTAGGAAAACTAAACTGAATGCTGGGAGAAAGAAGGGCAGAGTCAGAGAGAAGCCATATTGCCCTGCCCAAGCCAGGTGGAACTTTAGTTGCGTAAGCCACAGTCACATGGTGATACACAGAATTAATAGAAATGGGTTAAATTAATATGTAAAGAGTTAGCCAATAAGAAGCCAGAGCTAATGGGCCAAGTGGTGATTTAATTAATACAGTTTCTATGTGGTTATTTAGGGGGCTGCGGCCCCCTCCTTACAACACAGGAACCTGTCATTGCCTTCAAACTACCCCCTTACACAGAAGCTAGAAGAAATCCAACTGTTTGCTTTAACTACTTGTGTCCCACTGCACCTTATAACTGTCAGTTTCCTTCCCCTGATCTACACAGGGCTCTTTGGAAGAAATGAGCCTCCTGTCCACATTCCCAACCTTAACCCATGCCACAGCCTCTCAGTCACTGAGTTCAAGCCAGTTCCGCGTGGTCTGTAACGAGAATCTTGGTCATTTCAGGAGAAGCATCCATCGTGTTTCTAGTGCTGTCTGCTGATGAGCTACGTCAGTGGTCTTCATTAGCCTACTTCCGCTAAAACCTCTAGCTTCCAGAACACATAGGCTTCCCTAAGAATGGAAACGTTATCTAACAACCCAATCTCTTCATGGAATTTTAGACAAAAGGAAAACAAAACGCAAAACTAGACCACACTTTTAAATCTCTCCAATAGCAGTTCGGAGCAGCTTCTCCTCAAAAACAATGGTTGGTTTGCAGTATAGCCGCTTTGGACCATTATCTCGAAAGGCTATCCACATGCAGAAGGGGAACTACATGCGCTGTCACTTTAAAGGGGGAGGCAGACTTAGAAAGGAAAGTTGGTTCCACGGTTGAGTGGAACCTGGAAGTGAAGCAATTTTCTATTTGTTAGGTCAGTGGGCGAGTGTGTGTGTGTGTGTGTGTGTGTGTGTGTGTGTGTGTGTTGTGTGTGTGTGTGCATGGCAACCTGATAAAGGTACTTGTATAAGGCAGGACAAACAGAGAAGTCTGTAGAATAGTAAGTGGCACAAACTGACTGTGGATAACAGATTGATGAGTTGGGGCATCTGTATAATCACTGTGGGTTCAGTTTGATTAGATCAAAGAGTAGGAACAAGTCCTGGTAGACCCAGTGTTATTTAGCCTATCTGTCCTTTCTGCCATTTGCATCCTTCACCCTCTTCTCTCACCATTTACCTGTGTTTCTCTCCAACTCCCAGGGCAGGAGACTGACCACTCTCCAGTCAAATCAGTAGGAACTCCCCTCAGTACTCTAGTGCATGTGTTTGCAATAGACAGAACCTGTAGAGGAAGTAACAGTGCACACCCGCCTGGGCTCATCTTGGAAGGGACCAATTAAGACACAGTGAGACTCAGGGCAGTTGGGTGCTGAGATGGGAAGCAGCCTCCCTGAGTGGTGCCACAGAAGGGCAATGAGGCAGGAGGCAAAGGCCCGCACTCGCAACACCAAGTCTACCACTGCCAACTGGGTCTCCTTGACCTCCCTGAACTTCATCCTCCTCTTCAGATGTGAAATGAAAGACATGTGTAGGTCATGGGATACAGTAAGATGAAGGGATAGCCGATAATGGTTTACACCAAATAACTGTTCATGAAATATTTACAAGATGCAAAATAGAAAATCAGCCAAAACAAGACAATCAAGATGGAAATGAGTGGGGGAAAGATAACCTCTCTTTTACTCTAAGGTGGTCTTCAAGAGTCCTTACCAGTAAACACACTCTCGTATTTATTTAATCAATTAATATGTCTGCTATGAAGAATTTTTAAGATGTATTTACAACTTTAAAAGCCATTGAACTTAAGGCAGGAAGCTATTACAGATGGGCTTGAGCTAATCATGTGAACCTTTTACATGTAGAGAGTTTATTCTAATTGGTGGTCAAACAGAAAGCCACGGCTGAAACACAGAAGGATCCAGCACATGGTTGAAGACTTAAGATGGGGAGGATCCCTTGCAAAGATGCTGTCATCTCTGGGAGCAGAGAGTAGTAGACAAACATGGACCACAGTCCCTACCCGGGAACAATAAGAATAAACTGGGCAGTGATGGACTTTCAGTATCTCTATGCGAGAACCCAGTCTCGCAAGCACAATGACCTGACCCATGAGACCCTGAGGAGACAGCCCATCTATGATTTTCCTGACTTCCGATCCTACAGAACTGGTGGCTGACCAGGGCTTCGGTTAGTTTGATAGTAGTGAAATGCATGGGTAGTCATCAGAACCAAGCTGCCCAGGACCTCTTTGGGCAGGACGAGGCAGATAATGTGTCTGTCACTCTTAATAACAGTGTCAGAGTCATTTTTAGTCTTCAAGTCATCTCTGAAGATGAAATCATAGCAAAGATATTGTGTTTGGAGAGAGCAGTCAACTCACAGGGCCACTCGCAATGAATAAAAACTGAGATGAACTTGGCCAAGGAAGCTGGCGGAGTCCATCTGTATCCGTTGGAGTTGTTCCCTTTGAGTGTTCTCTGACGTAAAGGAGAAATTCATGGGTTACTTCAAATCTCACCAGTGTTCCAATGAAAACAGGAATATTGCCTGTGGAAACACTTCCTGACTTGGAAAAATAGTCACGACCTCCAAGACCCTAGACCTCCTCCAGTGCCCATTCCTGGATGAACTGCGTTCATGATGTGGGGACACAGCAGAGAAGTCACATTCAGAAACTTGGATTGACCCTAGCTCTGATGTTGGATAGCTCTGTGCCTTAGACAAAGGCCACCACTTCTTTGAACCTCCATTTCCTGACCTACAAGGACAAATAAGAAGGCATCATAAATGCAAGATGTGAAGAAGGGCAGGGACTTAGATTGAAAGAGTCATAGTGCCACTGGCTAGATGGGGATGTATGCCTCAGAGGATGATCCAGTACAAGCTACTGGTTGGTGAGGTAGGGCTGCAAGCCAATGTATGGGTGGGACTCATATACTCAGTGAAAGACAAGACATAAGAACACATATTGTTATTGTTCTGCTTATAGTGGTCCTTCAGTATCCACGAGTGACTGGTTCTAACAAGTCTTTTCTTACTTATCTCCACTGACACAAGAATCTACTGCTACTCAAGTCCTTTACATGACTTTACATGGGTTGAATCTTTGGATAAAAGAACCTGTATATAAAGAAAGCTTGTTGTATAGAACAGAGAAAAGATGAAGAGTGGATGCCTAGGGTGGGGAAGGGAAGGAGCATGAGTGTACAGAGGTGCTAAAATGTCCTAGAGTTAGATTTTGAGTATTGTACTTTAGACAGTTCATGTAAGTGTGGTTTATGATATATAAATAAGGTTTGTAGCTTGGCATTTCATTTTGTATTTTAATAAATAAAGCTTGTCTGAAGATCGGAAAAGTAAAACAGCCACACTGGCCAGCCTTACAGACAAGGCAGCAATGACACACACCCACCTTTGAATCCTAGTAGCCACACTAGCTTGCTACAGAAACCAGGTATTAGTGGTGCACGACTTTCAATCTCAGCCCTAGAGAGGATTATAAAATGGGAGGAGACAGCTGCTCAGTCCATTTTGAGGTTTCCTGAGGCAGGATCACCATTTTCAAACTGAGGTCAAGGTAAGGAATCACGTGATTGGCTGGCTGCTTTGCTTTTCTGGGCTTCAGGTTGAACCCCAATATCTGTCTCCGGGTTTTATTAACCATGCTTACAGAAGGTGTTAATTAAAAAAAATGTTCAACACAAGTTTGGAGGAAATAATACAGAAACAATTTGAGCCCTCGCCTAACCTGCCCCTAGGAAGAGGGGAGAATAAGTACCAGCTATCCAGGACATGGGCTTAGTATATTAGTATATGAGTTGCTTCTTAGAATATGAATTGTATGTATATACATAATATGTATGTATGTGTGCATAGCCTTTCTAGTGACCCCCAAATCACAGCTTGGGTATAGCTGTTTCACTGTAAGGTCAGTCTGATTAACAACTACAAATGCCTTAGTGAGAAATGATAGAACCATCATAAACTACAGTAAGAATATAAATGAATGAATGGAGCACTAATTTCTTAATACTCCTCTATCCTCAGACCTCGGTCATAGATCTCAGACTGAAAAACTGTCTCCATGTTTCTAAGCCCAAAACTGAAATCAGATTCTGCAGCTTGACTATAGTATTTATAGCATCAGAACCAGGGGGTTCAGCATGAGTATGGCCCAGGGTGCAGCAGAATCAACATCCCCTAAGGCCCTGATAAAAATACTATAATCCTTAGGATTCACCCCATATGTGCAGAAATAGGAACAGGTGGGGGCAATAGCATGGTTAAATGAAGTGCTTAGTGTTGTTGTCAACTTACTAAAGCCTGAGAAGCCTTGCTGGGTGTAACGATATGCAAATGAAGATGAACACACCACGTGTATGCACATACATACCAGCCTCACTCCGGGAAGTCATATCAACGCGGAAGATGCTCTACTGTCCAGAGAGTACAGAAAGTAATGATGGCAAATACCAGACATGGTCCCCATCACTCGCTTCTCCCTTCAGGCCTCTTCCCACAAGTCACTATGCTTTGTCACGATGAGCCAGGTAACAGGGGCCTTGGGCAGTCTGGACATCCCGCTTTGACTAGGTGTCTACGTTAGTGTTGAGTGAGGAAATGTAACGTGGAATAATTTGGCAGAGCGCAAGGGCCCCCTAAAACGCTACCGATTTCCCAAGGTCTTGGGTGGCGTGTAGAAAAGTCAGAATTTCCTATCATCCCGAACCAGGGAACATGTCCTGAAAGGCTGGTGTGCTGAAACAAAAGCTTGGAGCCCACACAAATAAAGTCACAGTGCCTCAAACCCAGAATTATGACAAAGTGCTAGGCGCCATTGTAAGTTTTCAAGAGTACGAGCAGGACAGAACCAGCCGTGACTGGTGGCAATGAACGCAGGTTAAGTAGTCTCAAAGAAGAGAGCAAGCCAGTCTCAGTAGAGGTCGGGAAGGTACAGCTGAGCTCTGCCCCAAGGACCCTCTCCCAGCTGCTGGTTCAAGAAAATCCAAGCTGCCCCATACCTGAACCGTTCACGTTCACGGGAAGGGGAGGGAGAGAGCTGTTCCTTGGCAACAGAGATGAGAGCTTGACATGAAATAACCAGCTCAGTATTAGCCGGCCAAAGAGACAACCACAGACTGGGAGAGACTGGATGATCTGTGGGGCAGCAAGCTAGGTAGCAATTTCAGATAAGTTACAGGAAATAAAGTTGAGCATTTTTTTACAGCGATCCAATTAATAACTATTCATAAAACATATACCAATATGTTGCTGATTTCATAGTTTTGCCTCATGGTTTAGCAGGCGTAAGGGAAAAGCAGAGGTTGGCTCTGCTTTAGAGGGTGGACTCCAGGTTTCAACACCAGGTGCCCTTGTCTCGTTTAGGAACGCTTCCCTTTCAACCTAAAGCTCCCAACAGCTGATGCTCCTTGGCCCAGTGGCCAGGCACAGCTGGAAATTGACACGGGCTTCCAAAGTTCATTTTTCATAGAATCAAAGCTCATCTAGCCAGACCCTCAAATTTCACAGATGAGAGAAACCAAGGTCAAAAAAGCTAAGCTAAATTGCCTGCTGAACTGTAAGCAAGGCTGGGCCGAGAATCCCAACTACTCCAATCCAGATCCACCGAACACACCAAAGAGTTCACAGAGCAGAAATAACAGACTCCACTGGGTGTAGCTTATAAGAAAACCCAAAACTTAGCCGTCTTTGTCAAAGTCTTTCTTTCAGGCATCCACCGATGCTCACTTTACTTCTCTGTCGCCCACACTTGCTGAGTCTCCCAGTGAAAAGTTGTTCTCAGAGGAGCTGAGACAAAGCCTGAGTGATCTGTGGCTGCCAACGCCAGGCTCTTCCTGGCAGCAGGGGCAAGGGCTGGCCTAAGCTGCTTTGTGCTCGGAAGTGAGAGACATGAGTGCCTGCACTTCGCAATCCCAAAGGGCTTTCTGACAGTTAGCTGCCTCTCAGTCATCTCAAGGGCTGCTCCTGTCAGAGCAAAGGAGGACTCGGTGTGTGCTGTCACAGAGCATGGCTTTCAAAATGCCATGATCCTGAGTCTGCACAGATTGGGCAATACTCTAATGAAAATGTGGTACATATCTTATCCCTTCTATTACCCAAAGAATTTTTGTCTTTAGTTTGTATTAGGAAGAAAAAGCAATTCAGAGCAATTACTTTGATGATTTTGTCTAAAAGCATGCTTGCTTTTATTTCCTGGAAGAAGAATTCATGAATCGATACAGGTGGAAGCGCTGCTTTTAACGTGAAATAATCTCAGAGGGAGCTGGGAAGTTCCTCCGTATCTCTGCCCGATGTCACCAGAATCGTACAGGAACCCAGCCTTCTGTGCCAGAGAGTGAGGTCAACCCCTTGCACTGCATTGTCAGTACAAATTTTATTGTCGCGCTGCTGATGTTTTTATTATATGTTCTTAAAAATGTCCTTCTCGTGGACAGTCATCTCTCTCATTGTTATGACAACAATGTCTGGCAGAGTGAACCAATACAGGACAATTTTCCTCTGTCCCTCTTAGAATACGTGTCGGATTCCTCTCGCACCTTGGCACAAAGGAACAAATAAATGCAATATGTTTTCTGTACTGTCACCCCATTATCTGCTACTAGGTATTTAATTCTATGATTGCTTTATACCTAACTGACTTAAATCACAGTTCTGATAAATTAACACCTACGACTTTCTTAAAACTCGGGTAAGACGCTTGGAGAACATTTATTTCTCTAATATAATGTTTGAAAATATTTTAACATGGAAGTTCTTCAGTAAATGTCAAGATTGCCTTAGAGACATCTAATACTTTGATTTCAAGTTCTCACTTTGAACAAAACCTTTCTCTTTGCTTATCTAAATCTCTCCTTGGTATTCTAGAAATAAAAAAGAAGTAACACGACGCACACATGCATACACATAAGCAACATGCGCGAACACATACACACATGCACACTACTCCACAAATACATACTCCACACTGACACACATACACACACACTATACATATACACACACACACATATACAGACACATACACACATATGCACATACTCCACACATACACACACATACACACATGCACATGCTTCACACACACATGCACACACATATACAGACACATACACATATGCACACATATTCCAAACACACATACTACACACACACTCTACACACACAGTCTGCACAACATGCACACCCCACACACCTAGCTCACCCATTGTCCCATTTGTCTCCTTCCACTTATAGAGGTGCACAGTGATGTGAGATGGGCGGGGCTGTCTTCAGACACAGTTTGAGAAGCTGATCTCTTCTGGAGATTGTAGTCAAGCAAGGGGCATGCATCTACTGTGGAGGCAGATTTCCTAGACAGACACTCCTTCATTATTGGTCACTAGGTTTGTCATTCCTCACAGGATGAAGAAACAAGGTCTCTGGAAGCTTTGAGATACATCTGTCACCCACGGTCAGTGGCAGGTGGCTCTTGGGCCCTACTAATCAGTAGGAAGAGACGAGTCTCTTGGAACAGGTAGTACAGAGGAGAGGAATAGGCAACCACCCAGAATATCAGGGCCAAATCCTCAGTGGTGAAGTTGCACGACTATCCTGTACCAGTCACAAATAAGCTGGTGCATTTTATAAATAGAGCAATGCTTCATAGGGAACATCAGGACTTGTAATTCTGGAGCCTTTGCAATTCTCTACTGCTGATTATATTTCATATGTGAAACATATGCTTAATAGAATTTTAGGGCAGCACAGGGTCTCTGAGCTTATTTGGTTGAGCCCTCCCTCATAGTGATCAGGAATCTGAAGTCCATGGGGTTATTAGAATGGCATTCCTGAGCTCTCAGACTCTCAGAGTGAACTTGTGGTTAGGAACTAACTGGACCCTGCAGACAGTACCTATGCTAAATAGAACAACCAACCCTATTTCATTTTTAGTAATTGAAAGCGGGATGTATTGAAACCAGAGAGACTGGGGAGTAGAGAGATTGACAGTACCCATTGTGAGAGCAGGGGCCTGTTGATCATAATAGGAGAAGCTTAGGCCTGTGTGACTGTGAGCACCTCCTGGATGCTCTACCTGTGTCCTCACCTGCACGCATGAGCGACAGCAGTGTAGCAGGTGCCATCCAGCTGCTATCTTTCCTCGCTTGTTTGGAACTCCGACCTCCTTAAGGAAGCCCAGAGCAACTTGGAGGCCTATTACTACAAAATCCTCAAACATACTTCTAAATTGATAGCCTTAACTGGAGGGGCGGGAAAATGTTTTTCTCTCCGACTCAGGATTGTTCTCAGAACCCTAACCAAGGTTTTGCAGCTCTCAACTTGCTTCCTCTAAGTGCTTCCCAAGAACCTTGCTCAGCCTGGAAAACCAACCCTGGAGGCCCTTTCTTCTTATGATGGCTGTGCTGGGTATCAGAACAACTGTGAAATGTAATGGGGAGTGGAGTGTGGGTGCTAGAAGCTTCCCAAGGAAAGAGACACAGCGGGGAGAAGACTGGATGCTGCCACCGATACATGTGACACAGCAACCTCATGAGCCATGAGAAGAGCTAGCTGAAAGACAACCCATAATACTGATGAGGGTAGAGCAAGAATACAGAAATCTCAGACCTTGCTATCCCTTCGTTTGATCCCCTGTCGATCTTTCTACCAATGGAATGGGTTATCATGCTAGCTAATAAACTATGTAAGCCAAGGGCTGCAGCTGAGCGACAAATTGGCGTGGTAATGCTTACGTAAGGTTATAGTGAATGGGGAATGATAATGCAGTAAGGGAAATGATACAGTCAAACTCACAAAATAAATATCAGTTGTCACTTTGTTAGCTCTATAGAAAGATACTTAGTGAAAATATCTTGCACGTGTCCCCCTTCTACTCTCCAGAGACAAATCATAATAACGTCTTACACATCCCTCATGTCAATTTTAAAGTAAACTAGTGTATAATTTTTTTCAGATCTAAGATATTGTCCATGTTTTTCAATGGATACATGGATGTTCCTTTTACTAGTCAAACCAGTTAGAAACTACCTTTAACCAAGACTGTGTTTTATTCAATAATCTTCTGAAGATGTGGGAATATTCCCAGCTGAAAGTCTTTGGTTTTCCCAAATTCTTCTTTTTAACTGCAGGAAAGAAGTGTGCTTAGAAATATCCAAAGATAGCCGGGCATCGGTGGAGCAGGACAGGTGGCAGTGGCGCGGCCTTTAATCCCAGCACTCAGGAGGCAGAGGTGGGAGGATCTCTTGAGTTCAAGGCCAGCCTGATCTGTAAGAGCTAGTTCCAGTACAGGCTCCAACACTACAGAGAAACCCTGTCTCAAAATACAAAAAAACAAAAACTCCGAAGACATGCAGACATGCATGAGCTGCATGGGATTATTAGTGGAACTCTGCTTTTACAGTATCTGTGAAGACAGCAGGCTTGTTACCATGTGAGTATGTCATGGACTTGGGCAGTTCTCAGAGGCATGTACAACACCGTGTCAAGTGACTACCAAGGACACGGGCTGCAGCTCTGGTCTCTAAGAGCCACATAACTATTTCATCTCATCATCAAGGGAGCTACAGATGTTCAACCAATGTTTGGGGGATCCACGAGAAAACCCCTAAGCCTACCTGGGAGGAGAGGAGGCCAGTAGTCCGGTAGAGTCTCTCAACAATGAACACATCTCAGAGGAACAGGATTCAGGGAAATGTCTACAGACCCTTCTCTTTCCCTAGAATTTCCGTAGCAACCTCTCTCCCTGAGCAGCACTGACCACAGGAATGTGGAAATGCTCGGGCTTGTGAAGGAATAAAGGAAGTGATTAGAAATTTCCTGAGGGCACAAATCTGCCCTGAAGCTTCCTGTTTCCAACATGTGGTTTAGAAGCACTTCCCAACACCGTATGGGTACAAATCGGCTATTATTTTAATAGCAGTGTGGTGCCGAGTTGTCTTTGGAGTCAAATCAATGGTTCTTACCCCGAGTTGAACTTTAGAAGATGCATTTTTCAAGATGCCAACATGAGGACTCAGCCAGGCTACCAATTAGGTTGGAGTCTCTGAGGCATATACGTAGGTATATCTAGGTAAACATTTGTGTATGCCTTTGGAGATGAATTTTTCTAAACTTTCGGAATCCTGGGGCAAAAATTTACTGAATGAAGCCGTGGCTTCCCCACTTCTCACTCATGTGACACCATTACACTCAACTTCTTCAAGCCTCCGTTCCCTGGTCTGAGGCTATCTACAGCCTAACAGAGTCATGACATGAACGAAAATGAAGACGTTAGCCTAGGGATCACGTCATGCCCGTGACCTGTCGCAGGACTAGTCCCTCCTTTCCCCCTGCAGAGACCGGTTTGAGCTGGTGACAGAACCAGTAGGTGCAGATGGGGACCGGGAAGCTCGCGGGCAGAAGTGCCACCTTCTCTTACCTCACCTGCTAGTGACGCTTGTGGATTCCTGGAAAAAGCAAGTGTCCTGAAATGGCTCTGAAAAGCAGTCTCCTAGCAAGGGCTCACACCAAGGCAGTGAAAGTCCTACTGCTTCTCTCTGCTGGCAACTGGCCGAGAAGATGATGGACTGCAGCCACACCCTGCGTGAATGTCGGCCAGCCTGTCACACAGATGGCTGCGGGCAGTCAACAAAGCTGCTGACCCCAGACAGGAAAAGCAAAGGACCCACAGTCACCTGGAACCAACTGCAATAGGTCAGGGCTTTCTGTGAGAATGTATCTCTCTCTCTCTCTCTCTCTGTGTGTGTGTGTGTGTGTGTGTGTGTGTGTGTGTGTGTGTGTGTGTGCCTCTTGGGCACCCTTGGGAGGGAGCTGACTTTTCTTAAGAATACTTACTATTTATTAAATAATTTCCAAGTACCAAGCACATATGCAAATTACCTTATATAATATTTATAACACTGAAGGGAGCCTGGGGGTATCCCTTGTGAAGTGGAGATACTTAAGACTTAGAAAGGTCCCACTAGCCTACTGTCAGTGGCCCCACAGACTGTTCAAGCCTCACAACTGTCACCCACATTCAGCAAACCTTGTTTGGTCCTATGCAGGTTCCCCACTATCAATCCAGAGTCAGTGAACTCTCACTAGCTCAGGTCAGCTGTTTCTGTGGGCATCCCCATCATGGTCTTGACCCTTTGCTCATATTTGCCCCTCCCTCTCTTGGTCTGGTCTCCAGTAGCTCAGCCCAGGGCTTTGTTGTAGATCTCTGTATCTGCTTCCATCAGTTGCTGGATGAAAGTTCTATGATGACAATTAAGGTAGTCATCAATCTGACTCAGGGGAAGGCCAGTTTAGGGCGTCCTCTCCACTGTTGCTTAGAGTCTTAATGGGACTAGGATTTATCCCTAGTGCTTGAACTGGCATCTTGGAGCACATTCTCTCCGGAGGGATCCTTGCTCAGCCTAGACATAGTGGGGAGGGGTCCTGGTCCTACCTCAAAGTAAGTGCCAGACTTAGTTGATTCCCCATGGGAAGTCTTACCCTCTCTGAGGAGTGGATGAGGGGGAGAAGGGGTGGGGCAGGAAGAGGGGAGGAGTGGAATGGGGATAGCTATAAAAATGAAAAAAGATTGTATCTAAAAATTCATAATAAAAGCAAAAAGACTTAGAATGGCGAATAACTTGTCTAAATCCACATAATAATAAAAATGGCCATATGTGAACCAAACTTGTAGCAAACCGTAAAGATTTTTACAGCCTATTTCTAAAAGATGATGATACATTCCCTGTGCCCTTGATTGTTAAAGAAGGAAGAAAAGGTCTTTTGTTTATTTTCTCCAGAAGCAAAGCAAAAGCACTGAGAGGTAGCACTCACATCATCTTCATCATCTGTACCCATCCTTATTCACCTTTTTATTCTGGACTATAACCAGGAATTGATCTGCATGGGGGCAGCAGGGCCTGCCTTGTCCCCTTGCTATGAATATTTTTCCTTTTTTCCACTTTCATGTGTGCTTGTCCGTGTGTGTGTGGTGTGCACTATGCTTGCTCTGCAAGCCTGTGGTGTGCACATACATGTGCACTTGGCAGTGTGTAGCGCCCCTTTTGGGGTTGATGTTGGAACTCATCCTCAATAGTTCTTCTACCCAATTCTTTTGAGGCAGGGTCTCTCAGTCAAATCCAGAGTCCAGTGACATGGCTAGTCTTGCTAGCTGGCCTGCCCGGGAGTGCTGCAACAACTTCACTCAAAGGCAAAAATTACTGATAGGTTACCATGGTATTTGCTGTAAGTTCTGGAGTGCTTAACTCCATTTCTTATGCCTAACCACAATTGTTATGGAGATTTTAAAATCCTACAAAACCCAGACTTAGTGATAATAATTTAGGCTTGAAGGAGGAAAGGGAAATGGGAAATGATGTAACTAGACTATAATCTCGAAAATAAAAATAATATTTTTTAAAAAAAGTATAAAAGTAAATTGAAGCCATGCATAGCTATCTGCTCTATTGACCTAACTCCCTTGTAAGCTCAAAGAAAGTATTCAGACATCAGATCCCTTGTACTGAAAAATACATCAAAGTATGGGTCATTCTTGGAAAGGATTCAAGACTTGGTTAAAATCCTGCTGTGTGCTTGGCCTTATCTCATTATTTCTTATCCCGATGGGTTCAAATTAGAAGGCATTACAAGGGACGAGAAGGAGAAAAAGTCTCAAGAAAAGACTGACAAGGAAAAGACCTGGCTCTCTTCAACAGTGATGGAAAAGTCCACGCTGCTCTATGATGTCCAGCATCTTCAGTCTCTATCGCGATGCCTAGTGGACTTGTTGCCACCTCTGTAATCCTTCTGGGAGCCTGTCAGTCCTGCAGCAGAGGAAGCGGCTGGAGGAGGAAGCAGGCTGTGGTCTATAAAGCTAAATGAACTCGCTGGACTGGCGAAAAGTCCATTTGAGGAGTCATTGGAAATCACGCAGCCTTCCAAATCATGAGCAGTACATCCAGACTAAATCAAGAATTGACATGTTCATGGTTACATGATCAACTAGTCAGGGCTAACACTTGAGCCTTAATCCCTGGCTCCCGTGCTCAGTTTTTTGACTTGCCCTGGGCGCCTTATAAAGTGAACGAGGCTGGACCGTAAGGCTGGAAGAGTGAAAGGCTGCTGAAGGCCAGGACACTGTGGATGAGGAGGCCAGGGGCAGGTTTACGAAAGAACCTGTGGCCTTCAAAGGTCATTCTTCCCCCTGCATGAAAGTCAGGTCAAGGGCCAGTCAGTGGCCTCTGGGATTCCAAGAAGAGGTGGTTCTGACCACGTGACCTTGACTTTATTAGCTTTACATCTGAGGACACAGTGAACACTCTCACAATCAAGAATTCCACTAAGATCACATTTTCAGAGATTGGGGCCTTCCTACTTCCAAATAACAAAACTGAGTTAAGATAATGACTTGAATTTTCTTTACTTCTGGCCTATATCAACCAGGAGGACAGTCACAATGCCAACATACATATCCGCTTACTTCAGCTTGGTCGGGCAAACAGAAAGAATGGGTCGTGAAAATGAGCAATGAATAACTGTGTGACCCAGAAAGCACAACATACAAAGATCATTCAGAAGAGTGGTTCTTTCTTTAAGCCTTCAAAGATATGAATATTCTATTATGGATTTGTTTTGTCTAATTTAAATCTATTTCAGGTTGTCCCAGAATAGTCTTCCCTTAACAACCCATGCCATGCTTCAATGAGGTTGTACCTGAACAAATTTCCTTCTAACTAGTTGACATAGTTCTCAAGCTAGTTCCTGGTCATCCTCTTCACTCTCTTGAGCACAGGAGGCATCCCAGTAGGCCTTCAGTTTCCTTGCTGATATCTTGTCCTCAGGGAGTGCGATGCTTTGCTGTACATCCAACCACCTCCCTGATGAGCTGGGCTTCAGGCACCTCACATGCCGTGACACGAGCCTGCTCTCCTGGGGGCTGATTGCTGGTGGTGGTGGGAAGGGAATCTCAGCACACCCAAGGTAAAGCCATTGTCAGTACCTGTCTGATCTTGAAAGAACTTGGCCAGCCATTGTGTTCCGTGTTTACTGCCAGCAAGATCAGCTTTCATGAAGGCTCTCGCATAATTCTATTGTTTATCTTCTGGTGCTCACAGCTGCTCAAACTCTAGAGCATAAATCCATTCATGCTGCAAGATCCAACAGCATAAAGTTGGCATTGACTCTGAGAACAATCCATCACATTTGATTTTTATGTCTTGGCATCCAATTATAGCAGGACCGGCCTGAGTCAGATCCTTTGGAGTCCACAGCAGAATGCTGGGGCGCAAAGGCTGACTTGCACAGTGGCCATGAACACCTAGGGTTGGCGGCAGCCCACCTAGTCCCTTTCCACTGAAATGGCAAGGGAGGCGCTTCTTTTAGCTTATGATCTCCTGACATGTGGGTTGAGGAGAAGCTCTGTCAGCTAGTGGGGTTGCCATAGCCACAGGGACAATTGTTAGAAGACACATTATTTTGAATTTGAGACGTAAACTTTAAATTACAGACTTTTCTTTCCTTCTGATAGGTATTTTTTACACCTATACTCACCTCTGATCAGCAGTTTCATTGTGTTTTTTAACCTAAGCCATGAGAAATAACCCCTTCTTATCCTCCTGCTGCAGGGTACTACAATATTTGGTACTTACTCTGTGGGAAGCCTTGGCGTCTGGTTTGGGGATCAAATTCCGAGTCTCACCGAAGTTGGTGTTCCTGTCCCTCAAAGGGACAAAGACCCATGCATAGAAGAATGGGACGGGAGGAAGCGGGAGAGAGCATAGGTTGACGGTAAAAAATGTCATTCTCACAGAACAAGCTCTACACATACGATCACTGTCTTTCTTCTCTACAACGCAGCTTCTTTTTTGAGAATACTGTTGCTTAAGAATTTCATACACGCATAGAACGTGTTTTTCAAACCCCCACTCCCCTCTCCTGTCCTCTCAGCTCCCTCACCGTTCTCTCCTAACTTCACGTACCTCTTTTGAAAATCCACTAAGTATATAGTGCTGTCTGTCTAAAACTGTGGGTCATGCGACCCCCCTGGGTCCCCGAACTGAATTTGGGAGTCACGTAAAATTTGACCACAGTCAAATGTTTCTGAATATGAAAAGAAACATAATTCAAAACCAAATGCATGACTCCAAGGTGTTTCTGGCAGCTGTTTGTACCCGTATATATCTTTCAGTAGCCTTGGTTTCCGAACACACAACATACACACGGTGCCAGTGAACAGTAACCAGAAACCTGGCTCAGACTCGAGACCGCCATGTAGCTGTGCCGCCCAGCAACTGACAGTACATGCAAAGGTTCCTGTCTCCTGTAGAGACGGAATAAATAAGACTTGCAGCATTTTCTTCATCACTAGTCTTTGACTTGTAAACATCGAGTAGAGTGTTTATTTGCATCTTACTGAGTTGGAGTTTTGGGCGTAAAAGACTTGCTGATTGAGTTGCCTACTTGAATTTCATTTTTAAAAAATGTTGGGCCACGGGGCTGGAGAGATGGCTCAGAGGTTAAGAGCATTGCCTGTACTCTTCAAAGGTCCTGAGAATTCCCAGCAACCACATGGTGGCTCACAACCCTGTAATGGGGTCTGGTGCCCTCTTGGCCTGCAGACATACACACAGACATAATATTGTATACATAATAAATAAATAAATATTAAAAAAATGTTGGGCCAGGCATGGTGGTGTATACACCTTTAATCCTAGCACTTGGGAGGTAGAGGCAGGTGAGTTTAGCCCGAGCCTAGTCTACATAACAAGTTCGGGCCAGTAGGGGAAGGGAGGCTCAGCTCATAAGATCTATCTCTAAAAAAAAAGAAAATAGGTGTGTGAGATTAAGAACAGAATTTCTAATGATTTTTGAAATAATTTAAACCTAAAATAAACTGCCATTTTGTACTTCATATTAGTGCAAAGTGACATTCTCAGAATTGATAATCATAAGAATCCAATATATTGATCATTTCTGAAAAATGTTGAAGATGTTACAAAAGATGTTATAAAACATTAAAGATTCAGTAAAATTTTAAGTCTTTGTGTCAAAATAACCAAGCAAGAGATGGATGGGTCAGTGGTTAAAAGGGCTTTCTTCTCTTTTGGAGGTCCAGAGTTCACCTCCCAGCATCCACTTGGTGAGGCTTCCAACCTCTTGTGACTCCCGGCTCCAGGGGTTTCATGTTCTGCTCTGGCCTCCACGGACACCTACACAGTGATATGCATGCATAGACACATACACAAGAATAATTTCAAATAAATATTCAAAAAACAACCAAGGAGCCCTTGCAATGCATTATGAAAAAAACCGACCTATATATATTTGGGGTCGAGGATATGTTTAATACTTTTGCACAGAAAGAAAATAAAAGCTGGGCCTGATGTCGAGGCTGCGAGCGGACACAGAGGAGTTCCTGAGGCGATTGCAGAGAGGTCCTTAGTCTGGCTTTTCCTGCCCCCAAGGAGAGGAGTCCCTGATAACAGAACCTGCTGCTCCACTCACAGGGTGTCAATTCCTCTCTGAGTCCAGGGAGACCCACTGAGATAATGCCAGGATGTGCTTCAGATAGCCGGAATCCAGCTCACTACACCCAGGAATCCCACCGGCCCTGAAGCACAAGTGCTACAACTGCTTCTGCAGCTTGAACTCTGGTCGCTTTGGAGCTGAGATGCAGACTGGACATCAGACTGTTTTAATCTCTGGGACACAGAACCTCATTTTCAATTAAAATACTAACCTCTTCACTTAAGAAGGGGAAAGATTTGGGGTTCCTGTGACTGTTGCTCAGAGTCTGAAATGGTGGTATTTGACAACAATGTATGTCATTGTACTCTTACTAGAAATTGATCTAATGATATTTGTAACTGTTCTTATAGATGTTGGGAAAGGGTTTGACACATGCTGTAAAGTGTTTGGGTTCAATGCATATGTTAAGAATTTTAGATTTTGATCCCTTTTTCACCTCCCTAATTGATGGCAGGAAGCACACGGGAACTTTTTGTGGAGTAGGCATTTAGGAAGGAGGACATACCATGGGCCAGACTAAAAGGTGAATACTGGGTTTGGAAGGTGCCCCTTTCTTCTTGTCTGGAGATGGAGTTATTGGTGCCAAAATTATATCACCTTATCTTTTGTTTAAGGAGCACTTCACAGATTTTTCATTAATGATAGACACAGGGGCCCAATGACGGGAGTTAGTGTGGATCCTCACCTAAATTTAAAACCATACAGAGGCCGTACAGGCCGGCTCAACATGGCATGGTTTTTTTTTTTTTTTGGTACGAGGGCGCTCTCCACATAGCCCCAAGACAGGGTGCCCCTGTGATCCTTGACTTTAATCCTACTAGATACCTTTTATTTGAGAAGCTCCAAGAAACAAGCTTACTCCTTAAAGGCAGAGGAAATGTGCCCACCAGTCGAGAGGAGGGTTTCCTCTCCTTGTCCCAGTCCCTTCTCCTTTAGATCTGACACCATGGTTGACTCTGTCTTGGTGCCCTCCACTTATAACTACTTGCCTTTATATAAGAAAGGAGGAATATGTCGGGAGGTTTCCCCCTAATGATTGTCACAGAAACCACACCTTGTGGAGCCTGGGGAACCCCCAAACCCATAATTATGTTAAGAATAGTCCTATTGGCAAACTCGCCCACACCCAATAGATTCGCTAATTGCTAATTAACCTAATCTGATAACGGAACTGCCTTAAATTCCAGCTATCCAGGGAACTAGGTGTGGCAACTCCTGACTTCTTGGCACCTGACCGGATGTAGGTTAAGTGACTGGGACCACGCCGCCAGATTCCATGCTCCTGTGCCCCTGCTCCCCAAAGCCTCATAGGGGGTATATAAGTTGTTACCCTGTCCCTAATAAACGGAGGCTTTGACAAAAAAAAAAAAAAAAGAAACCAATGAAACATATAAAGCTAAATGTACTCTTTTCAAGTATATTTCTAAACAACAGTGCAGTTTTCTTTCTCATTTTCTGTTCATTTGTTCATCATTAATTAAAAGTATTATTAATTTTCCGGAAAAAAAATCAGAAAAAATATCAAGTAAAATTTAAGAATTTATTATGTCCTAAATTTACAGAGAGAAATTAAAAATGTGTCAAATAAAATCCAAAAATAGTTTTAACATTGACAATTAGATAAATGACTGAAATCACTTTAATGTTATAATAGTGATGAATAGATTTAAATGATATTTAGAGAATAATTTTCGAAAATATTGCCTTTAACTTGGTTTGTTTCTTCATTATAATGAACAACCTTGAACAGTTAGAAAAGTAATTTGAATGAATAACAACAGACTATTTCACATTACGCTCTATCTAGTGAATGTTATTATAATATACTTTAGTGTTCCATAATTTTTTTATAACTAAATTTGTTCTTTAAAAAAAGTTTATGTTTTAAAACTCTGGGAATAAAATCAAACACTCAACCTAAAAAAAA
>CAWTZC010001830.1:0-10831 GCA_963919715.1 Microtus obscurus | reverse complement strand
TCACTCTGAAGTTTGTGTATGTCAGTGTTCTCTGACTTGCTCCACTGTCTCTAAGTGTCATCACCTGAAGGTTGTAGGTGGACTCTTCTGACCAGCCAGCCTGTTCCCAAGTAACTCTGTTTGGTTCTCCCCAAATTTGCTCCTGCCTGCCTGGCTAGCCAGTCAGTTCTTTAGCTGGTTTAAATGAGATCAACACATCTTCACAGATGTGATAATATAGAAGGATTATCTCACAGCAGAAGCTGTGGTTATTATCTTATCCACATTGAAGACAAAGAGTGGGTGAAGGGCTGTTAGCTACCCACCACCACCTAAACAGACAGGGGTTGAGCCAGACTAACTCTAAGCTCTCTGAAAGAGTACCTGTGGTTCTGTGTTCTGGCCCAAAGCTCTGACAACCAATAAAGCAAAGGTCCTGCCATTGTGAAGGGCAAGGGCAAGATCAAATGGATGTACCGTTTCCATGTCTTCTGCACACATGTCTGTTCCCTTAGGCGTTTGGAAACCAGAAAACCTATGAGCTACTTCACTGGGCTAAAGGAGCATCGTTCTAGCTGAAAGTTCTGGGCGAGAAGTCATCTTCTTGCCATTTCTAGTTTCTAATGGCCACCAGCATTCTTTGTTTGCATTTCCAAAGTCCTTTGTGCCATGTAAAGAAATAGTCTCACAGGTTCTGGGGACTAGGTGCAGACATCCTTGGGAGGTATTGACCAGCTGACCACAGAGGGCAGCTTCATTTCTCTTGAGAATTAGGGATAGTTGCTACTGTGCATTTGAGTCTTCATTTAGGTAGAGAGGTTCTGGAATGCGAAGTAGGTTCCTCCAGGTCCCACCATCTTTCCTAGAAGATAGTGGAAGAGAGAAAATTCGTGTTCTCAAGCAAATGTGCCTGAGTTCATACATTAGCTTCTTTGTGGGATTCCTCTTTGTATGCTGTGAATATGGTTGTTTAATTAATAAAGAAAACTGGCTTGGCCTGATAGGCAAAAGAATAGAGAGGTAGGGAAAACTAAACTGAATGCTGGGAGAAAGAAGTAAAGGCAGAGTCAGAGAGAAGCCATATTGCCCTGCCTAAGCCAGGTGGAACTTTAGCTGGTAAGCCACAGTCACATGGTAGTGATACACAGATTAATAGAAATGGGTTAAATTAATATGTAAGAGTTAGCCAATAAGAAGCTAGAGCTACGGGCCAAGCGGTGATTTAATTAATACAGTTTCTGCAGGTTATTTAGGCTAAGCGGCCCCCTCCTTACAACACAGAACCCGTTCATTGCCTTCAAAACTACCTCTTACACACAGAAGCAAGAAGAAACCAACTGTTCTTGCTTTAACCATTGTGTCCCACTGCACCTTATAACTGTCCAGTTTTCTTCCCCTGATCTACACAGGGCTCCGCAAAATGTGAGCCTCCTGTCCACATTCCCAACCTTAACTCCATGCCACAGCCTCTCAGTCACTGAGTTCAAGCCAGTTCCGCGTGGTCTGTAACGAGAGAATCTTGGTCATTTCAGGAGAAGCATCCATCGTGTTTCTAGTGCTGTTTCAAGCTGATGAGCTACGGCAGTGGCTTCATTAGCCTACTTCCGCTTAAAACCTCAGTCAAGAACACATATCAAAGAATGGAAACGTTATCTGCCAACCCAACCCCTTCATGGAATTTTGAAAAGAAAGATCAAAACGCAAAAACTGTGGACCGACACTTTTAAATCTCTCCAATAGCAGCTGGAGCAGCTTCTTCCTCGAAACAATGGTTGGTTTAGTATAGCCGCTTCTGGACCATTATCTCAAAAGGCTGTGCACTGCAGAAGGGAACTAATGCTGTCACTTTAAAGGGGGAGGCAGACTTAGAAAGGAAAGTTGGTTCCACGGTTGAGTGGAACCTGGAAGTGAAGCACTTCTATTTGTTAGGTCAGTGGGTGAGTGTGTGTGTGTGTGTGTGTGTGTGTGTGTGTGTGTGTTATGTGTGTGTGCTGGCAACCTGATAAAGGTACAAGTAAGGTTGACAAACAGAGAAGTCTGTAGAATAGTAAGTGGCACAAACTGACTGTGGATAACAGGATGATAGTTGGGGCATCTGTATAATCACTGTGGGTTCAGTTTGATTAGATCAAAGAGTAGGGAACAAGTCCTGGTAGACCCAAAGTGTTATTTAGCCTATCTGTCCTTTCTGCCATTTCATCCTTCACCCCTCTTCTCTCTACCATTTACCTGTGTTTCTCTCCAACTCCCCACGGCAGGAGACTGACCACTCTCCAGTCAACTGTGGTAGAACTCCCCTCAGTACTTAGTGCATGTATTGCAATAGACAGAACCTGTAGAGGAAGTAACAGTGCACACCGGCCTGGCTCATCTTGGAAGGGACCAATTAAGACACAGTGAGACTCCAGGGCAGTTGGGTGCTGAGATGGGAAGGCAGCCTCCGTGAGTGGTGCCACAGAAGGGCAATGAGGCAGGAGGCAAAGGCCCGCACTGCAACACCAAGTCTACCACTGCCAACTGGGTCTCCCTTGACCTCCCTGAACTTCATCCTCCTCTTCAGATGAAAAATGAAAGACACTGTAAGGTCATGGGATACAGTAAGATAGAAGGGATAGTACCAATAAGTAATGGTTTACAAAATTTATCAACTGTTCATTGAAATATTTACAAGATGCAAAATAGAAAATCAGCCAAAACAAGACAATCAAGATGGAAATATGGGGAAAGATAATTTCTTTTACTCTTAAGGTGGTCTTCAAGAGTCCTTACCAGTAAACACACTATCGTATTTATTTAATCAATTAATATGTCTGCTATGAAGGAATTTTTAAGATGTATTTACAACTTTAAAGCCATTGAACTTAAGGCAGGAAGCTATTACAGATGGGCTTGACCTAACTGCGTGAACCTTTTACATGTAGAGTTTATTCTAATTGGTGGTCAAACAGAAAGCCACGGCCTGAAACACAGAAGATCCAGCACATGGTTGAAGACTTGAAGATGGGGAGGATCCTCGCCAAAGATGCTGTCATCTCTGGGAGCAGAGAGTAGTAGACAAACATGGACCACAGTCCTACGGAACAATAAGAATAAACTGGGCAGTGATGACTTTCAGCATTCCTAAGGGAACCCAGTCTCAGCAAGCACAAATGACCAACCTATGAAGACCCTGAGGACAGCCCATCTATGATTTGACTTCTGATCTACAGAACTGTTGGCTGACCAGGGCTTCTCGTTAGTTTGATAGTAGTGAAATGGCTGGTTAGTCATCAGAACCAAGCGCTCCAGGACCTCTGGGTAGGACGAGGCAGATAATGTCAGTCTGTCACTCTTAATTAACAGTGTCAGAGTCACTTTAGTCTTCAAGTCACTTGAAGATGAAATCATAGCAAAGATATTGTGTTTGGAGAGATAGCCAACTCACAGGGCCACCAGTAATGAATAAAAACTGAGATGAACTTGGCCAAGGAAGTTTACGGAGTCCATCTGTAATCCGGTTGTTCCCTTGAGTGTTCTCTGACGTAAAGGAGGAAATTCATGGGTTACTTCAAATCTCACCAGTATGTCCAATTGAAACAGGAATATTGCCTGTGGAAACACTTCCTGACTTGGAAAATATCAACACCCAAGACCCAGTCTCTCCAGGCCCATTCCCAGGATGGAACTGCTGCTCAGGATGGGGGGACACAGCAGAGAAGCTACATTCAGAAACTTGGATTGGACTCTAGCTCTGATGTTGGATAGCTCTGTGCCTTAGACAAAGGCCACCACTTCTTTGAACCTCCATTTCCTGGACTACAAGGACAAATAAGAAGGCATCATAAATGCAAGATGTGAAGAAGGGCAGGGACTTAGATTGAAAGAGTCATGAGTGCCACTGGCTAGATGGGGATGTATGCCTCTAGAGGATGATCCAGTACAAGCTACTGGTTGGGTGAGGTAGCTGCAAGCCACTGTATGGGTGGGACTCATATACCAGTGAAACACAAGACATAAGAACACATATTGTTGTTCTGCTTATAGTGGTCCTTCAGTATCCACGAGTGACTGGTTCTAACAAGTCTTTTCTTACTTATCTCCACTCACACAAGAATCTACTGCTACTCAAGTCCTTTACATGACTTTACATGGGTTGAATCTTTGGATAAAAGAACCTGTATATAAAGAAAGCTTGTTGTATAGAACAGAGAAAAGATGAAGAGTGGATGCCTAGGGTGGGGAAGGGAAGAGCATGAGTACAGAGGTGCTAAAATGTCCTAGAGTTAGATTTATATTGTACTTTAGACAGTTCATGTAAGTGTGGTTTACATATATAAATAAGGGTTTCTAGTGGTATTTCATTTGTATTTTAATAAATAAAGCTTGGGTTCGGAAGACTGTGAAAGTAAAACAGCCACACTGGCCAGCTCAGACAAGGCAGCAATGACCACACCCACCTTGAATCCTAGTAGCCACACTAGCTTGCTATAGAAACCAGGCAGTAGTGGTGCACTACTCCTTAATCCCAGCCCTAGAGAGGATTATAAAATGGGGAGGACAGCTTCAGGGTTTTGGTCTCATTTTGAGGTTTCCTGAGGCAGGATCACCATTTTCAAACTGAGGTCAAGGTAAGAATCAGTGATTGGTTGGCTGCTTTGCTTTTCTGGGCTTCAGGTTGAACTCCACACTGTCTCTGGTTTTATTAACCATGCTTCTCAGAAGGTGTTAATTAAAAAAAATGTTCAACACAAGTTTGTGAGGAAATAATACAGAAACAATTTGAGCTCCCTTCTGGGCTTCTTGCCCAGGAAGAGGGAGAATAAGTACCTGTGTCATCCAGGACATGGGCTTAGTATATTAGCATATGAGTTGCTTCTTAGAATATGAATTGTATGTATATACATAATATGTATGTATGTATGCATAGCCTTTTCTAGTGACCCCCAAATCACAGCTTGGGTATAGTTGTTTCACTGTAAGGTTTGCCTGATTAACAACTGCAAATGTTTCAGAGAAATGATAGAACCATCATAAACTACAGTAAGAATATAAAATGAAATGAATGGAGTACTCTAATAATTATCCTCTATTCAGACTCCTCGGTCATAGATCCTTGTGACTGAAAAACTGTCTCCATGTTTCCTTCTAAGCTCCAAAAACTGAAACTTAGATTCTGTAGTTGATTATAGTATTTATAGCATCAGAACCAGGGGGGTTCTGCATGAGTATGGCCCAGGGCAGCAGAATCAACATCTCCTAAGGCCCTGATAAAAATACTATAATCCTTAGGGATTCACCCCATGTACAGAAATAGGAACAGTGGGGTCAATAGCATGGTTAAATGAAGTGCTTAGTGTTGTTGTCAACTTACTTAAAGCCTAGCCTGTCGGTACGATATGCAAATGAAGATGAACACACACGTGTATGCACACATACATACTCAGCCCACCGAAGTCATATCAACCGGAAGATGCTCTACTGTCCCAAGAGTACAGAAGTAATGATGGCAAATACCAGACATGGTCTCCATCACTCTTTCGCTTCTCTTCAGGCCTCTTTCCCACAAGTCACTATGCTTTGTCACGAAGGAGCCAGGTAACAGGGGCCTTGGGCAGTCTGGACAATCCCGCTTGACTAGGTGTCTGCACTGAGTTGAGTGAGGAAATGTAACGTGGAATAATTTGGCAGAGCGCAAGGCCCCCTAAAACGCTCTACCGATTTCCCAAGGTCTTGGGGTGGCGTGCAGAAAAGTCAGAATTTCCTATCACCCGAACCAGGGAACATGTCCTGAAAGGCTGGTGTGCTGAAACAAAGCTTGGAGCCCACACAAATAAAGTCACAAAGTGCCTCAAACCCAGAATTATGACAAAGTGCTAGGCGCTATTGTAAGTTTTCAAGAGTACGCAGCAGGACAGAACTAGCCGTGACTGGTGGCAATGAACGAAGGTTATGAAGTCTCAAAGAAGAGAGCAAGCCAGTCTCAGTAGAGGTCGGGGAAGGTACAGCTGAGCTCTGCCCAAGGACCTCTCCCAGCTGCTGGTTCAAGAAAATCGTTGCCCCATACCTGAACCGTTCACGTCCGCCACGGGAAGGAAAGGGAGACGGCTGTTTCCTTGGCAACAGAGATGAGAGCTTGACATTGAAATAACTAGGCTCAGTATTAGCCCCAAAGAGACAACCACAGACTGGGAGACTGGATGATCTGTGGGGCAGCAAGCTAGGTAGTACTCTCAGATAAGTTACAGGAAATAAAGGAGCATTTTAAACAGCGATCCAATTAATAACTATTCATAAAACATATACCAATATGTTGCTGATTTCATAGTTTTGCCTCATGGTTTAGCAGAGGCGTAAGGGAAAAGCAGAGGTTAACTCTGCTTTAGAGGTGGACTCCAGGTTTCAACACCAGGTGCCCTTGTCTCGTTTAGGAACGCTCCCCTTTCAACCTAAAGCTCCCAATGCTGATGCCTTGCCCAGGTACCAGTACAGCTGGAAATTGACACTGGGTTCAAAGTTCATTTTTCATAGAATCAAAGTTCATCTAGCCAGACCCTCAAATTTCACAGATGAGAGAAACCAAGGTCAAAAAAGCTGGAGCAAATTGCCTGCTGACTGGGCACAATGAAGAATCCCAACTACCCAAAATCCAGATCCACGCCAACCACACCAAAGAGTTCAGAGCAGAAATAACAGACTCATCAAGGTAGCTAATAAGAAAACCCAAAACTTAGCGTCTTTGTCAGTCTTTCTTTCAGGCATCCACCGATGCTCACTTTATCAGCCACTTTTGCTGAGTCTCCCAGTGAAAAGTTGTTCTCAGAGGCTGAGGGGGACAAAGCCTGAGTGATTTCAGAGTTGCTAACCAGGCTCTTCTGGCAGGGGCAAGGCTGGCTAAGCTGTCTTTGTGTTGAAGTGAGAGACATGAGTGCCTGCACTTCTGGCAATCCTAAAGGGCTTTCTGACAGTTAGCTGCCTCCCTCAGTCTTCAAGGGCTGCTCCTGTCAGAGCAAAGGAGGACTGGTGTGTGTGGTCACAGAGCATGGCTTTCAAAATGCCATGATCCTGAGTCTAAACAGATTGGGCAATATAATGAAAATGTTCACATATCTTATCCTTCTGACACTAAAAGAATTTTTGTCTTTAGTTTGTATTAGGAATGGTGTTTTCAAATTCAGAGCAATTACTTGATGATTTCTGCCTGTACATGCTTGCTTAATTTCTGAAGAAGAATTCATAAATGATACAGGCAAAAGCGTCATAAGCTTCTTAACGTGAAATACCCTCAGAGTGAGCTGTAAAGCTCCTCCACAGCCTCTTGCCCGATGTCACCAGAATCGACAGGAACCTCCAGCCCTTCTGTGCCAGAGAGAGTGAGTCAACCCCTTGCACTGCATTGTCAGTATTGGGCTTCTTATTGTGCGCTGCTGATGTTTTTATTATATGTTCTTAAAAATGTCCTTCGGTGGACAGTCATCCTCTCTGTTATGACAACAATGCCTGGCAGAGGAACCAATACGGACAATTCTCCTCTGTCCCTCTTAGAATACGTGCCGGATTCCTCTCGCACCGGCACAAAGGAACAACAATATGTTTTCTGTATGCCCCATTATCTGCTACTAGGTATTTAATTCTATGATTGCTTTTCATACCTAACTGACTTAAATCACAGTTCTGATAAATTAACACCTACGACTTTCTTAAAACTCAGGGTAAGACGCTGGAGAACATTTATTTTTCTAATATAATGTTTGGAAATGTTTTAACATGGAAGTTCTTCAGTAAATGTCAAGATTGCCTTAGAGACATCTAATACTTTGATTTCAAGTCTTACGAACAAAACCTTTCTCTTTGCTTATCTAAATCTCTCCTGGGTATTCTAGAAATAAAAAGAAAGTAACACGCACGTACACATGCATACACACATGGGCAACATGCGCGAACACATACACACATGCACACATACTCCACAAATACATACTCCACACATATGCACACAAATACACACGAGGCATATAAGAGGTAATGGTACATGGTGAGAGCGGGGAAGCTACGCCTATTCAGTAAATTTTGCCTCAGATTCCGGAAGTTTAGAAAACTATCCTTACATAACACAAATGTTTTACCTAGATATACTCTACGTATAATGCCTCCTCGCTCCCTGGTCTGAGGCTATCACAGTTCTCCAACAGAGTCAATGACATACTTAAAATGAAGACGCTAGCCTAGGGATCACGCTATGCCCGTGACCTGCACGCAGGACTAGTCCCTCCTTTCCCCTGCAGAGACCGGGTTTGAGCTGGTGACAGAACCAGAAGCAGATGACCGTGGAAGCTCAAGGGCAGTAGTGCTACCTTCTTACCTCACCTGCTAGTGACGCCAGGATTCCTGGAAGAAAGCAAGTGTCCTGAAATGGCTCTGAAAGCAGCCCCTAGCAAGGCTCACACTAAGGTGAAAAGAAAGTCCTACTGCTTCTCTCTGCTGGCAACTGGCCGTGAAGATGATGACGCAGCCACACCCTGCGTGGAATGTCGGCCAGCCTGTCACACAGATGGCTGCGGCAGTCAACAAAGCTGCTGACCCCAGACAGGAAAGTAAAGGACCCACAGTCACCTGGAAACCAACTGCAATAGGCCTGGCTTTCTGTGAGAATGTATCTCTCTCTCTCTCTCTCTGTGTGTGTGTGTGCTAGGTGTGTGTGTGTGTGCTCCCTCGGCACCTCTGGGAGGGAGCTTGACTTTCCTTAAGAATACTTTACTATTTATTAAATAATTTCCATACCATACATATGCAAATTACCTTACATAATATTTATAACATGGGGGGAGCTCAGTATCCCCCAGCTGAGATACTTGAAGACTTAGAAAGGTCCCACTAGCCTACTGTCATGGGTCCCACAGACTGTTTGTTTACCCACATTCAGCAAACCTTGTTTGGTCCCATGCAGGTCCCCTCACTATCAATCCAGAGTCAGTGAACTCTCACTAGCTCAGGTCAGCTGTTTCTGTGGGCATCCCCATCATGGTCTTGACCCCTTTGCTCATTATTGCTCCTCCCTCTCTTGGTCTGGTCTCCAGTAGCTCAGCCCAGGCTTTGTTGTAGATCTCGTATCTGCTTCCATCAGTTGCTGGATGAAAGTTCTATGATGACAATTAAGGTAGTCATCAAACTAATTGTAGCGCCAGTTTGTAAGCGCCCCTCCACTGTTGCTGGGAGCTCCATTAGATTCAGGGATTTATCCCTAGTGCTTGAACTGGTATCTTGGAGCACATTCTCTCCGGAGGGATACCTTGCCCAGCCTAGACATAGTGGGAAGGGTCCTGGTCTTACCTCAAAGTGAAGTGCCAGACTTAGCTGATTCCCTATGGAAGCTTTAACTTCTCTGAGGAGGGATGAGGGGAATAAGGGTGTGTTATAAAGAGGAGGAGTGGGAATGATAGCTTATAAAAAAATGAAAAAAGATTTAATTAAAATTTCATAATAAAAGCAAAAAAGATTTAGAATGGCGAACAATTTGTCTAACCACATAATAATAAAATTGGCCATATGTGAACTAAACTTGTAGCAAAACCGTAAAGATTTTTACAGCCTATTTCTAAAAGATGATGATACATTTTGTGCCTTGATTGTTAAAGAAGGAAGAAAAGGTCTTTTTGTTTATTTTCCAGAAGCAAGCAAAGCACTGAGAGGAAGAATCACATCATCTTCATCATCTGTACCATCCTTATTCACCTTTTATTCTGGACTATAACCAGAATTGATCTGTGCATAGGCAGCAGGGCCTGCCTTGTCCTTGCTATGAATATTTTTTCCTTTTTCCACTTTCATGTGTGGTGCTGTCCATGCGTGCGCTGGTATGTGGCACTATGCTTGCTCTGCCTGTGGTTGTGCACATACATGTGCACTTGGCAGTGTGTAGTGGCTCCTGTGTTGATGTTGGAACTCATCCTCAATAGTTCTTCTACCCACCTTTGAGGCAGGGTCTCGTCAGTCCAGAGAGTCCATGACATGGCTAGTCTTGCTAGCTGGCCTGCCCGGAATGCTGCTCACACTCAAAGGCAAAAATTACTGATAGGTTACCATGGTATTTGTGTAAGTTCTGGAGTGCTTAACTCCATTTCTCTATGCCTTAACCACAATTGTTGCAAGAGATTTTAAAAACTTACAAACCCTAGACTTGGTGATAAATAATTTAGGACTTGAAGGGAGGAAAGGGAAAATGGAAATGATGTAACTAGACTATAATCTCGAAAATAAAAATAATATTTTTTAAAAAAGTATAAAAGTAAATTGAAGCCATGCATAGCTATCTGCTCTATTGACCTAACTCCTTGTAAGCCCAGAAAGTATTCAGACATCAGATCCCTCACTGAAAAAAATACATCAAAGTATGGGTCATTCTTGGAAAGGATTCAAGACTTGGTTAAACCTGCTGTGTGCTTGGCCTTATCTCATTATTTTTATCCCGATGGGTTCAAATTAGAAGGCATTACAAGGGACGTGGAAGGGGAGAAAGTCTCCAAGAAAAGACTGACAAGGAAAAGTTCCGGTTCTCTTCAACAGTGATGGAAAAGTCCACGCTGCTCTATGATGTCCAGCATCTTCAGTCTCTATAGCGGGATGCCTAGTGGACTTGTTGCCACCCTCTGTAATCCTTCTGGGAGCCTGCCGGTCCTGCAGCAGAGGAAGCGGTTGGAGGAGGAAGCAGGCTGTAGCCCAGGTTAAACATGAACCCGCTGGACTGGCTAAAGTCCATTTGAGGAGTCATTGGAAATCACGCAGCTTTCCAAATCATGAGCAGTACATCCAGACCAAATCAAGAATTGACATGTTCATGGTTAAAGCATCAGTCAGGCTAACACTTGAGCCTTAATCC
>CAWTZC010001829.1:0-13227 GCA_963919715.1 Microtus obscurus | reverse complement strand
CGATATTTTTTTATCTTGGTGACATGATCAAATTACACTGTGGCAAGACAGCTGCCAGCAACTTACCCAAGCTGCTGATTCAGGGTCATGATGGGTTGGAAAAATGATGAGCTCTCTTCCCAAAGACACACAAAGGCCTCATTTCCACTCTCTCTCACTCTTCGGGGGCCAGAAGATTCTGTAACTGTTTTCTGGAGACCCAGGAGAATGTCTCTGGGCGGGCCAATCCTATGTTCTGTTGAGGATGGAGATGTTAGAGTTGAAGAAACTCCCAGTCAAGAGAAAAGAACATCTGGGCTGGGTGAGACTGGCATTCCAGCTGGTTTGGGTCAATCACTAATAAGGGACCAACCATCTTTAGGAAGGTGGTGTAGTGAGTTACTGAACCATAGTTTTGCCATCACATGAAACGTTCCTTAGGAGACTTTAATTGCTAAAACTAGCTTGGGTAAAAATGGGTCACTTAGACCAACCATAAGACTCCTAAGATAAATTGGTCTTTGGATGAACTGTAAATTCCTGCAATGTAACTCTGACCTAAAACTTAGCTACCTGACCACTTGAACTGCTGTCTCTCTGCTTCTGTAAATAACACTTGCTGCATGTCCATGTCACAGAATTGTGTCCTTGCCTTTAGAAACGGAATAAACTGGGACTTGATGCTGCCCCGTGCTGCTCTGCTTGATACTGTCCTACTGGCATCAACAAACACAAACTCCATCGGACTCATTCAGGCATCTTGGGAGATTTTTTTCTTCAGATACCCTGGTACTGGTGGGTTTAATGCTAAGCCATGTTAAAGACATGGATGGAACAACTTCTCATTTCATGATTTGTATTTTTTTAATTTTATTTATTTTTTTTAAGATTTTGGTATTTTATCCAGAACCCCTACCCCCTTGAAAGAGTCTGCCTGCTTTTCTGAAAATCCTTCACTTTTCCTTTTCTACTTTTTTAAAAAGATTTATTTATTTGTCTGAATGTATTTCTATGTGAAGATGTCAAATCCCCCAGAACTGGAGTTACAGATAGTTGTGAGTTGCCATAAAAAAAAAAAATTGAACTCAGACCTTTGGCAGAGCAGCCTGTGTTCTTAACTGCTGAGCCATTTCTCCAGGTCCTCTTCTTCTTTTAAAAGCATACTTTCCTAACAGTTTTTATCCTCTAACCCCAACATTTGGGGTATTTTTATTCTCTCCTCTGAAATCCCCCACCCAACCACACCATGTGGCTACTTGTCTGCCATATGTCGAACCTCAATGTCAGCAGAGTGACGTTCTTCTCCTCTCCATTCTCCTCCCAACAGCTGTTGAGGTTTACAACTTACCAGGACCCAGGGTTTTTTCTTTTAAACTTTAACATTATCTTTAGAATCAATTTTTAAAATCAAAGTTCATTTTTAGATTATTTGGCCTGAGATCAAGAACAGAATGAGAACTTTTCATTTTCTGCATATTAGAAAGAAAAGGAAATCAAAGTTACATTGTTAATCCCAAAGATAGGAGGAAGACCACTGACCCAAATCATCATGATCAGATTAATTAAAGCAAGTAATTAATTAAAGCAAGCTTTTGTATACACGGACTGCCTCCCTAAGGCAGAGTTTGAAAGGTCAACAAACATTGGATATGAGGAAGACAAGGTTTATACTGTTCAGGGGTAGGAGGCTTCCAAATAGGGTATTTGGTGGGCAAAATAAATGGGGCTACAGGAGCAGAACATGCTACCCAAAGTCAAACCCGAAAAACATGGTTGCAAAGAGGTTATAACAGTAGCTAGACATAACAATCCTTTTTCAATAAATGTAGTGTTGCAAGATGGTTATAAACAATCTTTGAAACAAAGGCAGGGCTTCCATTCCTGGAACAGGCAGTACCAAACCATCTGTAGTTAAGGTTACAGGTAGGGCATAGCCCAATCCTTGAGAAACAGGTTTCATCTGAAGCAGGAATGAACCTAGTTTGTTCTGAACCTGTTCAGGAATGAACAATGGGATTACTAAGCCTAAAAATGGAGGCAGGCTGGCTCATCAGAAGGGAAAGAGTTGAATTCTCCCAGTTTGAGTCTAAGCTTCCTGCTGTGATTCAAGATTTCTACAGAACTGTCTGAACCTGCGGTGAGAGAGCTACCTTTCGGCAGAAACAGTATTCCTATTTTCCTGGGATATTTTAAAGAAAACTGTTAAAGCAATCAAATAATCATGCATAAAGCCAAATTCATGCTTAACCCTTGAGACCATAGAAAAGAAAAAAATATATTCTGATCACAGTTTCCCTAGCTCATCTCCTGCTAGGTCCTTAGTATCCCCACCACTCCAATTCCATACCTTCTTCTTTAGAAAACAAACTACTAAATTAAAAAAATAAAAGAGCAAACAAACTAGAACAAACAAAACAGGAACCTAAGCTGGCTTCATTGCCTGGCTGTTGTGAATACTGCAACAACAAACTTACACACACACACACACACACACACACACACACACACACACACGAGGACAGGGAGAAGGGAGAGGAGCCTTTCCTCAGTGCAAGAGCTGAAAAGTTGGAAACCCTTCTGAACAGTATCCTCTCGAATCCTGTAATCCAGATGCTGAATTTGCTTTTCCACTCAAATTTTATCTTTTGACTCTGGCAAACTTTTTCATACTTGTAAGCGATCTGTTTCTAGAGGAAGGTCGTGAATTTTTACACTGCCACATTGACTAAAGCTTTACTAGTTCATATTTCATGGAAAGCTGAAAAGTTTCCTTAGTCATCCCATCGGTGCGATGACAGCACTCTTTTTATAGCATTTACAGATTTTATTTATATTTTATGCAAAACCAAGTAGCCAGTATAATTAGACAGTAATTTGTAACTTCCAACATAAACATGCTGGAGCAGAGGTAGAGAGAGCTAGGGCTAATTAGAGAGCTGTTAGAGAAAATACATATGTGGTCACAGATTGACAAGATTCCAATTAAACAGCAGGCTGTTTATAAGTCCATGCTGCTTTAAAATTCTATTTTGTTTAGTAGTCTTTAGACAACGTTTAAGAGGGGTTAGCCTCATGAATTTATGTGCAGTTAATTTCTGTAACTCCCACCAAACTCTGCAACGTTTCCATAACGCCACGATAAGGCATACTTTCAGGACGACATTCTAACCGTGTCTTTTGTTGTCCGGTAACACCAGAGAGAATGACAATCTTGAGCAATATTTAATAATTGTGCTTTTAGAAATGAAAAGCATGTTAATCAACAGCTTTTCAAGAACACTTGCAATGATCATTTATTCAAACAATGAAAGGTAGGAAAGTCTGAGAGAGGGTGACCCCACTCAGCAGGGCTCTTGCTGAGCCTCTGCACTTGCCCTCCAGCTTCATCAGCAGCAATGTTGTGGAAAATGTAGACATGGGCAAAGGTGACTTTCGTCAATGGAATAGGTTTTCTTTCTTTTTCCTTCCTTTTTTCTTTCTCATTTTCCTTCCCTCCCTCCCCTCCTTCCCTCCTTCCTTCCCTCCTTCCTTCCATCCTTCCTTCCTTCTTTCCTTTCTAAGGATGACCTTTGACCCTACCTCATACTGCCACCTCTCAAGCGCAGGCATGGACCATCATGCCTGACAGAAAGAACAAAATTTCTTATGGGGAAAGGAGATGAGTCATGTTTAATGTGTGTTTTAAATTGTATTTATTTGTTTGATTTTTGTTTGCAAGACCATGGATTGCGCCTAGGGCCTTGGCTATACTAACAAGCTCAACTAAATTTCCAAGATAAATTGAAGATAAGTTTATATGTCTAGAAAGGAAGTGAAATAGTAAGCAATGCTGGTTTTAAAACATTAGACTAACTTGATAGTCTTAAACATGCAGCCATTTCTATGTAAAACACAGGGGCTCTCAGTACACCCACAATGTTCTGTAACCATGAGCAATATCTACTTCTGGAACAACTTCAGCCACCTAGAAAGAACGGCATACACCCATTAAACAGTCACTACTATTCCAGCCCTAGTCACTCTATAGCTGGTTATGTTCATATGTTTGTAACTGGAAATACGTGGCCTCTTTCGGTTAGGATCTTTTTCAAAGGTTCTCTCATCTTAGCATGTTCTTCCAAGCTTTTATTATTTACTTTTGCAGTTTTAATTATGCCTGAACAATAGTCCATAAAAAGGATATGCTCCATTTTGTTGGCCATCAGTTGATGGGTGTGGATGTTCAACTTTCTTCTCTCCTTCCCTCTGTCTTCTTCCCTTTTTCTCTTCTTCCCTTCCTCTTCTCTCACCTGAATATTTTTGAAGAACTGGGCATGAGACTCCAGGTCATTTCAACCCCTGTAAGTTCTCTACTTCACTGCGTTACATCCCCAGCTCCTTGAGAGCATTTTCTAAGACGAAGTCCATGTCAAGTTGCTCTTCAACTCCCCTCCCATAACACATCCTTCTTTCTTTAGCCTTCTGCGTGCTAATCACTGTATTCAGCTTCCTTCTTTGTATGATATGTAAATCTGCACGTCTCAATGCCTCTGTTTTTCAGCTCTCTTGCATATAACCTAACAGCAGACTGCTGGGTCAGTGGGAATTGCATGTTCCTGTCTGATGAACTGCCAAGCCTTTTTCTCCTGGAGGCTAAAGCTTCGTTCATATTTGCGATCATAAGTGTGTATGGGAACCCCAGATTTCTCCTAGTAGCAGTTTTTATTGTCTGTGGTGTTTTAAATTTAGAGTGATCCTCAAGGATATAGAGTGAGTATCTTCACAGTACTTTTTGATTTGTATTCCCTAGTGACTAAAGATGTTCACCTAAGCATCTTTTCATGTCAGGTACTTGGTGCTCATATCTTTTCCTCTCTGGGAGTAATGTCCTCTTCTTTACCACTCCATTTTAAGTTCCTTATTATTTCTTATCTTGATTTACTATTGCAAAGTATTTTTCTTCTTCTTCCTCATATTCCCTTCTCCCCTTCCTCATCCTCCTTTCTTCTTTCTCTCCCCTTCTCCCCCTTTCCTCCCCCTTTTCTCCCTTTCTTCTTCCTCCTCCTTTTCCTTCACTTTCTATTTCCCTCCTCTTCCTCTTCCTTCTCTTTATTCAAAGCAGACTCTCATTTGCCTAGTCTTGGATAGCTAACCTTGAACTCACCATGCAGAGGCAGAGCAAGCTTGAAGCTATTACTCTTGCCTGTGCCTCTTGACTGCTGAGGTTATAGGCGCATGCCTCCACATCCATCAAAAAAAAAGAAAGAAAGAAAAGAAAGAAAGAAAGAAAGAAAGAAAGAAAGAAAGAAAAACAAAACAAGAACCCTGATTTTACTGTGTAAGTCAAGATTGTGTAAACTCACAGGTAGTATATAGCACCACACTGAATTGAAGGCACATAGACATAAAAATTGTACAATCATCAACTTTTTATTGATTCTACTGTTCCTACACCATATCCATGACTCCATCACACTAAATCCAAAGGTCTGAAGATTTACTCTAAGTGTTTCATTTCTAAGGGTCTTAAATTTTCAGCTATTATATTGGTCTTTGATCCATTTTGGTTAATTTTTATATGTACCTTTGGGATGGATTTGGCTACTTCATACAATATCAAGTCCTCCAGGCTCATCAAATTATCATAAACACAGGGGTTCTTTTGTTATAAGAAGAATGATATTTCTCTGTATGTACAATCCACATCTTTTCTTTATTAATGATGTGTGTACTGTGTGTGTACATTTGTATGTGAGTGTGTGTACAACATATGTGTGTAACAGCATCTGTGTGTACACGTCATTGTGAGTGCAGGCCTGGGCTACAACCAAATGTTTAGGTCAGAGGATAACTACTTTGGGGTCAGTGGTCACCTTTAATCTTGTTGAAACAGGGTCTCTTCCTTGTTCACTATGAAGTGTCCAGAGATTCTTCTGTGTCTGCCTTTCGTATCTTAAGTCCTCTTCTTTTTTCCTGAGTCAGAATATTCAAAGAAAGTCTCTTTTAATATTCTACCAGGTGCGCATGGATCCTTGTTATTGCAGAGTTCTTTCCTCTGAAGTGAAAAACATTTTTCCCTGAAGTAAGATTCAAAAGACCTAAGAAGCTCAAGTGAAATGTATATTTCTCCTCAATAATTTATAATACTTTCAAAGCTCCTCCTTAAAGGCTATAAAAGTACTAAAATTTATACTGGGGTTTAGAGAGACTCTTCAATAGAACTGCCGCCTGTAAGTTGGGCAAAAAGGAGCTGAGATTTCAAGCTGTCACCCATGTTGATGTGTCTGTTTGTTTGTTTACTTACTGTTTTGATTCACTTTCATCTTGGACCACATTTCTATAAGTAACTTCAGTAAGCTTCATTGCAGCATGAAATTCCCAATTAATTGGTCTTAATGACAAACAAAAACCCAGAGTCTGACTGAGAGATCCAGGCCTCAGACAAAACTGTAGCCATAAGCACAAAGACCTGACAGTGGGGTAGCCCCATTCCAGTCCACTGAAATGTTGACTGCCCCCTGACCTCATTTATCTGAGTGGAGACAGCTCCACCCAGTTGGCGTAGACATGACTGTCCCTGACCTATGATCTGTGGCCTTTCCCCTAGCGCACAGGAACCATGAACATCTCACCCCACAGGGAGGTCAATCAGAAATGGACAAACAAATCCAGATGTCCTCGTGCTGAAAAAAACAGGTTGCAACTCCTCTAGACCCAGAGCAGCCAATCAGCTCAGTCAGAACCCCTGGCAGGACTTAAGTCAATCCCCAAAACTGTAACTATGCAGTATTGGAGGGCCTGAGCCAATCCTGAGTCTGTAGCTATGCAGGTTTTAAATTTCCCAAGCCCCCTCTAGCCTTTTTTGTCCGCTATATTAATCCTGCCTTGCACTGCTGAGGTCTCTCTTGCTCTGCACCTGCTGCTGCTGCTGCTGCTGCTGCTGCTGCTGCTGCTGCTGCTGCTTTGGACAGAGAGACCTGAGTTAACATGCAAAAAAGACTGTTTGCTTTTACATCAGATTTGATCTCTTGGTATTTGGGGTTTCCAGGAACTTTGGGCATAACAAAATATTATGGGTGAAAGCTGAAAAACCAGAGCAACAGTGTGACCAGCAACAAGAGAGTTCTTACCTCTATCAATGACCACGGCCAAAGGAGCAATCCTGTCTCTACAAATCCTCAGAATGAATGCTGTATTTATGAAAACCTCAGACTGCATGTTCAGACTGCATCCTCAGACTACATCTGAGCTCCTGTCTCCTCCCACCTTATATTCCTCTTTCCGGTTGAGCAATATCCCTTCCTGTCTCCACTTCCTAGTGCTGGGGTTAAAGTGCTTGGTGCCTTGAACTCACAGAGATCCATTTGCCTCTGTCTCACAAGTGCTGGGATTAAAGGTGTATGCCACCACTGCCTGGCCTCTCGGCCAGCTAGTGGCTTAGCTCTGCACTCTGATCTTCAGGCAAACTTTTATTTTTTTTAGATGAAAAGCAAAATATCACTACCATTTTTTGGTCAGCTATTGTTATGAATAGATATTTGTTCACACCTTTCCTAGAAAAGTTAAAACAGTATTGATCGGGGGTAAGCTGTGAATGCCGAGGTTCTTCAGTCTTTAGAATTTTAACTTTTATATTCCTCATGGTGGTTTAAATGAAAAATGTCCTCCATAGTCCCAGGTGTTTGAACACTTGCCGTCCCCAATTGGTGGTGTCATCTGGGGGAAGTTTAGGTGGTACCACCTTGATGGAGAGAATATATCACTTGGGAGTGGGCTTTGAGAGTAAAAGCCTTTTGTAACTGTCAGTTAACTCTCTCTCTACTCATGATTGCATTTGAGGATGTGATGTTTCAGCTTCCTTCTGCTGCCATGTCTCCTCCATGTCTAGGAAGGTGAACATCCAAACTGGCTAGGCTCCCACAAAGCCAGAACATGAAGTAGGAACAAAACCCCATGCCATTGTCCTTGGCTTCTCAACAGCCTTCATTGTTCGCAATGTTCAGAGAGTCCGGTTTTTTACTCCATGCCTTTCAGTCACACAGTCCATCTGGCCTTGGTGAGCTCCCAATAGATTCAGCCCCACTGTCTCAGTGGGTGGGTGCACCCCTCATGGTCCCAACTTCCTGCTCATGTTCTCCCTCCTTCCGCTCCTCATTGGGACCTTGGGAGCTCAGTCCGGTGCTCCAGTGTGGGTCTCTGTCTCTATCTCCATCCATCATCAGATGAGGGATCTCACTGGTGACTTATACAAAGATATTCGTCAGTTTTGCTATAGGATAGGGTCATTTCAGGTTCCCTATCCTCAACTGCCCAAGGAACTAACTGGGGACATTGCCTTGGGCTCCTGGGAGTCACTTCTAGGTTCAAGTCTCTGTCAACCAGGAAAACACATATAATTATCCTCTTTGGCTATGGGAAGTAGACAAAATTGCCGGGGAGAAATGGGATCTTGGGGGTGGGGTGGGATGGGGATAAGGGGGGATGGGGAAGAAAGTGAGAAGGGGAGGATTGGGGGAACTTGGGGAAACAGGATGATTGGGATAAAGGAAGGTTAGATAGGGGAGCACGGAAGCACAATTCTTAGTTAGGTAGAAATAACTCTTAAAATGTCTACAGTGGAAAAATTCCTCTTTATGGTCTCTGAGCCATTCCTAAGGAAATGAAAGGGTTTGTTTGGTTATGTAGATTTCCATGAAAAAGGAAATGGATTTAGTAGAAACATAGACCAAGATGCTTCTAGGCCCAGCTTTCTTAAAATTGAAATATTTGCTTTACTGAAGTCTGCTGTTGCTGTCTCTTCATCAAAAGGAAGAACTGGAGGCACTTTCCAGAGGACGTCCTTCAGTTAAGAGACCTCTCCACTCAAAAACTCTGTATGAGTGGGAGGCTCTATGGTAGAGCATTTGCCTCTGATGCTCAAGGCATACATACCCCTGTCTTGCAGGCGGCATTTTAGCTCTATTCTTTCCCTGTCCCATTTACTCATCGGACTTTCCTCTGAACATGCCCCTCTCTATTCTCCCTTATTAAAGCCTTCTACTATTGCTTTGATTTCCTGACATTTTGACCTTTTCTCAAGTTGCCCAATTATTGGCACTTAAAAAAAAAATCCTATCATATTAGTTCATTTTATTTTATTCATGATGTCATGGCTAGATTTGTATGTCACCTTGACACAAGCTAGACACATCTGAGAGGAGGGAGTATCAATTGAAAAATGTCACCATAAGATCTGGCTATAGGCAAGCCTACTAGCACCTTTTTAATTAGTGATTAATGGGGAAAGACTCAAGCCATTGTGGGTATTGCTCATTCCTGGGCTGGTGGTCAAAGGTGCTTTAAAAAGCAGACTGAGTAAAATCATAAAGAGCAAGGCAGCAAGCAGCACTCCTCTATGCGGGCTCTTAACATCAGTTCTGGATTTCAGTGTTCTGTCCTGCTTGAGTGCTTCTGCACTTCCTTCTATGACAAACAATGACATAGAAGTTATCGCCAAACAAGACTTTTCTAAGTTGTTTTTGGTCATAGTGATTCATTATAACAATAGCAACCTAACTAAGACAATGGAAGTCATTGCACTGGTTGTATTTTTCACTGCTGTGAGAAAATATCCAATGTCTTAACTCATGACTTCAGAGGTTCAGCTCTTCAAGGAGCTGGAGTGACAGAGAAAAATGACAGCATAGAAGCAAAAGATTTATAAAACAGGAAAAACCAGGGCAAGAGATCCCAAAGACAAGCCCCTTAGTGTATAATCCCATCATATTATAAATCTAACAAGTGGATTTGACACCACAGTGCCTTGATTACTTTTGATTATAAAAAAATGGGACCAATAAAAACAGATCAAATCTTTTTGTTCCTGGAAGCTTCTTTCTAAAACGAAAATTCTCTGATTCTGCTGATGTCTTGATGAGCTGTGATTTAACAGTCTAGAAATACCACCATGTGGCAGACACACTCACAGGCATGCTTCCTGATGTGGAGGCTTGTTACGTAGAACCTGTTGATTTCATTGGTTAAAATAAAGAAAAACTGCTAATGGCCGGCCCTAACAGGTTAAAAACATAGGTGGGAGGAGGAAATAGAATAGTATGCGGATAGAAGGGGAAGTGGCAGAGACTGAGTGCAGTCTTATGAGGCAGCTTCTCCGGGCGGTTGACAGGATCCGGCTCTCTGAGGCACACTCGCTATGAAGCTCTGGAAAAGATGGACGTAGGCCAGAATCTCCCCCGAAAGCGCACTTGGGGTGCCTACATAGATGATTAGGAATGGGTTAAGAGGTTTACTGGCCGAGCAGTGTTTAAATGAATACAGTTTGTAGTGTTGTTACTGTGGGCTAATGAAGGCGACCGTGGTGTTGGGGACACACCTGATTTATCAGCCCCAATTTCTCAACAGACGGCTGCCCAACGTGTGGGACAACTGAATCCACAGAAAGCCCGAGAAAACTTAGAAAGAGTAAAGCATGTTTTTTGATAAAGGCAGCTCTTTCTGGTATACTCTGTTTGCTAGAGGCAAGCATGTGCTCTCATCTAAGAGAGGCTTCCTGATTCAGCTTTAGCTGCAAAGCCCTGCAGCTCATTAAGAGGTCCTGCCACTGAAACACCTAAACGGTGTTGACACAAAGCTGAACGTATGCTTTTCGGTTTTTAGGGCCGCAGCAGGAGAGAGCTGCGCCGTTTCAAAGTGCCTACTTTCTGGCTGTCCAGCCACGGCAAACTCTGACTCTTTAATGCTCGCGGTTTGGGCGGCTTGCAAGCACAGTGGCAGGCAAAGCCCGCTTGCTGGCAAGTGGACCCGTGAAATACTGTGGGGAGGTGTGGCACTGAGCATGGCTTAGGCCGATACCTCAAAGCCAAAATTTTGGAGTGGCAGAGAGCCAAGGAATGGACTGGACCTAGCTGGCAAAAGCCACGCCTTTAGTCCTACTCGAGATTGCTTGGTAAATTAAAGACCTCATGTGGTCAGAAAAACAGAGAGAGATACAGTAAAAAAAGAGATTCAAAAGATAAAAGAAAATTTTTAAATGGTTTAGCGTGTTAAAAATATGTGTAGCTAAAGGTAAGTTCTTAAGAGTAAAAAAAAAAAGAAAAGGAAAAAGAGAAGTTGGTTGTGATAGTATTAATCTACGTTTAATCTCAAACACTTAGGATGCAGAGAAAGATTGACCTTGTGACGTCAAAGGTGTGGTAGCAGCACCCTTAATCCCAGTGCCTAGAAGGTAGAGTCGAAGATTTCTGTGGAGTTCAAGGTGTAGTAGCACACGCTTTAATCCCGAAAAAGTGTGCTCGGAGGCAGAGACAGGTTGATCTCTGAGAGTTCAAGAAACGCCGGTTTACAGTGTCCAGGTCAAAGACACACGCTAAAAAAGCTACAACAGTAAAAATAAAAATCAAAGAAGAGAGGTTAAAAACAAATCTTACAAAGATGGAAAATACACAGAGAATAAGTTGATACTGTATAAGCTATATATGTCTGTTTGAATTGTTTTGAATGCTGAGGGAAGGAGCAAGAGCTGCTAAAAAGATATTTGTTTAGAGTTGTTCTAATAACAACCCAACATAGATATTGTGAAAATGCCTTGGACTTTGGAAATTGGATGGGAGGATATGATACTTTGGATAGGAGTTTTTGTTTTGTTTTCGCAGCAGGACGAGTCCTGTTTATTTCTTCTATTCGGATATGGCACGATGGACCGCCCTCCTGAAGGGTTGCTGTGAACGCTCAGAAAACTGCTTTCGCTCAACTGCCAACTGGAGACAAAACCAGACATGCGGCTATACCATGAAAGACCATCAACAATGCCCCCATCCAGCATGGAAGCAGTTTGGAGAGATAATCCAACCATGTTCCCAAATACGGGTTAGCGTAGGTGTTCTTTTACATTTATAGGGGAAATGGTGGCAGGTGGCGAATAATGTTTCATTGATATGGATTTGGCTTTAGTGATTTAACTTTAAGGTCAATTTTCTTATATGTACATACGTATTTAGATCCTGATTGCTCACAAGTAGAGATTAGTTCACTTAAAAAATGTATTGTATATAGGTTGTTAATGGATAACCATCAGATAATTGTCAAGCTTGAAGTTATAGTTAAGGATTTTCTAGATATATAGAGATAGAGATGGTAAGCCAGATAGAAGCATCTTTTCATATTTTTCAAAGACTACAAAATAGGACATTTAATGTTTTAACCAACTTGGGACTTTCTCATGACAATAGAGACACTTTGCTCCTGCAGCAACTCAATCTACTTCAAGAAGAAGATGGGCATCGAAGAGGATCCTTATGGAGTTTGATAGCATTTGGGCAAGAAACTGTTCTTGCCTGGACTATTGCATAACCTGGAAACAGAGAACCCATTGCAGAGAGAGGACTACTGAACTTGCAAAGGGGCAGTGAGATGATCTTTCGGGGTTCTGATTCATGAAAGTGTCTGTAAAGACATTTTCAGCAAGCTGACAGAGACCTGGCCTTGGAAATTTCCTTTGGTGGAATGTCCGCTGAAAACTATAGGCCTGTAGGCTGAAGACGGATGCCCCAACAGTACAGAGGAACCTCTTGGGTGACTGTCCAGGCAGCGAGATGTTCTCTGTCATTTCTAGAGCTTAAATGCTGGGGCTTTTTCTTATTTCTTTGTTTGCTTAGGTGATATTGTATCTTCTTCGTGGGAGTCTTTGATGGAGTTAAGAATAGTTAGTTATAGTTATACTTTTTCTTTCCTTAGTTATGATAAAGATTATTGTAATTTTTACTTGACAACTGCTTTTTGTAATTTTGCTACAGGTAAAGTTAAAGCCTTTTCTTTTGTTTAAACAGAAAGGGGGTTAAAGTGATGTGGGAGTGTCATGCATGCTTAACCTGTTGATTTCATTGGTTAAAATAAAGAAACTGTCAATTGCCCTAATATGGTTAAAAACATAGGTGGGAGGAGGAAATAGGAATAGTATGCGGACAGGAAGAGTAGAAGCAGAGAGATAATCATGTGCCGTCAGAGAAGCAGGCTCCTCTCTCGCGGGCGCTACAGGATCCGGCCCTCTGGAGTGCACACTTACCAGGAAGCTCAAGATGGACGTGAGGCCAGAATCTCGTAAGCGCACCTTTGGGGTGCTAATAGAGTGATTGTGGTACGTGGGTTAAGAGGTTGAAGCTAATGGAAGTGCCATGTTTGGAAGTGAACATGTTTGTGTGTGTTGTTTTGGGCATAAGTCATGGCGACCGGGTGTTGGGGACACAACCCCGACGCCCCAATTTCAACACTTCC
>CAWTZC010001828.1:0-29923 GCA_963919715.1 Microtus obscurus | reverse complement strand
GCCTTAGGTGGCCTGCCTGCCCTGCGGCAGCAAGCTCGGCCCTTTGTTCGTGAGACACCCAAGCAGCAGGGAGACCAGATCCGGGTACCAGGAGAGACATCACTCGGGTGAGTGAGTTTCTGACCGTGGCGGCAGCCCGGGACAGGCTGCCCTCACCCCTCCTGTACTTACTGGTCAGTCTGCAGTGGCTATACTGCCCGATACTTCCTCTCTATTCCTATCCCACCCAGCTAGCATCGATGGCCCTCCCCCCCCCCCTCTGACCCCCCCTCCCCTCTTTGAACCACACAACAGCTCCCAGCTCAGCCTGTTTGGGCGCTGGGACAGGGTCCGAATTGGGAAGGCAACCGGGAGGGTAGTAGCTCCTTTGTCTAGGTGGCCTGCCTGCCCTGCGGCAGCAAGTTCGGCCCTTTGTTCATGAGACACCCAAGCAGCAGGGAGACCAGATCCGGGTACCAGGAGAGACATCACTTGGATGAGTGAGTTTCTGACCGCGGCGGCAGCCGGGGACAGGGAACTCAGATGTTCCTCACCCCTCCTGCACTTCCTGGTCAGTCTGCAGGGGCTATACTGCCCGATACTTCCTCTCTATTCCTATCCCACCCAGCTAGCATCGACGGCCCTCCCCCACCCCCTCTGACCCACCTCCCCTCTTTGAACCACACAACAGCTCCCAGCTCAGCCTGTTTGGGCACTGGGACAGGGTCCGAATTGGGAGGGCAACCGGGAGGGTAGTAGCTCCTTTGTCTAGGTGGCCTGCCTGCCCTGCGGCAACAAGCTCGGCCCTTTGTTCGTGAGACACCCAAGCAGCAGGGAGATCAGAACCGGCTGCCAGGAGAGACATCACTGGGGAGTTCAAGCTCAGCAGGACGGTCCCTGCTTCCACACTGAAGAGATACACCCAGAGACTCAGTCACATCAAAGACTGGACCAAGAAACCAGGCCTCTCTTGGCTTCATTTGAAAGAGGAGATGGGAAGGCGCCAATGCAAGAATTCCTCCAACAACCTGAAAGGCAACATGACATCACCAGAACCCAGGGATCCCGAAATAAGAAGAATTGTACACCCTACTCCAGAAGAAGTAGAAGACATCGAATCAAAAGTGAATTTTTTGAAAATAATAGAAGACCTTAAACAGGAGGTGAAAAACTGCCATAAACAATTAGAGATTACAAACAAAAAGGTAGAGGAAATGAATAAATCGCTCAAAGATACCCAAGAAAACAAAGAGAAACAAGAAAATGCAATCAAACAGGTAAGGGAAATGGTTCAAGACCTGAAGAATGAAATGGAAGTAATGAAGAAAACACAAACCGAGGGAAGGTTGGAGATGGAAAATCTGGGTAAACGAACAGGAACTACAGAGACAAGTACTACCAACAGATTACAAGAGTTAGAAGAAAGAATGTCAGACACTGAAGATACCATAGAGAAAATTAACACACTGATCAAAGAAAACAGTAAAACCAACAAATTCTCATCACAAAACATTCAGGAAATATGGGACACAATAAAAAGACCAAACCTAAGAATAATTGGGATAGAAGAAGGAGAAGAAGTACAGCTCAATGGTTCAGAAAATATATTTAATAAAATTATAGAAGAAAACTTTCCCAGCCTAAAGAAAGATATTCCTTTGAAGGTTCAAGAAGCATACAGAACACCGAATAGACTGGACCAAAAAAAAACATCTCCTCGCCATATAATAATCAGAACACAAAACATCCAGAATAAAGAAAGAATATTAAGAGCTGCAAAGGAAAAAGGTCAAGTTACTTATAAAGGTAAACCTATCAGACTTACACCTGACTACTCTATGGAAACCATGAAAGCCAGAAGGTCCTGGATAGATGTACTGCAGAAGCTAAGAGAACATGGATGCAAGCCCAGACTACTATACCCAGCCAAGCTTTCGTTCACTATAAATGGAGAAAACAAAATTTTCCAGGATAAAAACAAATTTAAACAATATGTAGCCACAAATCCAGCCTTACAGAAAGTAATAGAAGGAAAATCACAAACCAAGGAGACCAACAATGTCCACAATAACTCAAACTTCTAGACACCCTTTACCAGCGCAACTAAAAGAAAGCAAACACACAAACTCTATGGCTAAAAAAGTGACCGGAGTTAGCAACCACTGGTCATTAATATCCCTTAATGTCAATGGACTCAACTCACCTATAAAAAGGCACAGGCTAAGAGATTGGATACGCAAACAGGATCCAACATTCTGCTGTTTACAGGAAACACACCTCAACCACAAAGACAGGCACCTACTCAGAGTAAAGGGATGGGAAAAGGTTTATCAAGCAAATGGACCTAAGAAACAAGCAGGAGTGGCCATACTAATTTCTAACAAAGTTGACTTCAAACTTAAATCAATCAGAAGAGATGGAGAGGGATATTTTATACTCATAACAGGAACAATTGATCAGGATGAGGTCGCAATCCTGAATATCTATGCCCCTAACATAAAAGCACCCACATATGTAAAAGAAACCTTACTAAAACTCAAAGCTGCCATCAAACAGCACACACTAATAGTGGGAGATCTCAACACGCCCCTTTCACCAATGGACAAGTCAATCAGACAAAAACCTAACAGAGAAATAAGAGAATTAATGGAGGTATTGAATCAAATGGACTTAACAGACATCTATAGAACATTCCACCCAAATAGGAAAGAATATACCTTCTTCTCTGCAGCTCATGGAACCTTCTCAAAAATTGACCACATCCTCGGTAACAAAGCAAACTTCCACAGTTACAAAAAAATATCCATTACCAACTGTGTCTTATCAGATCACCACGGACTAAAGTTAGAATTCAACAACAAAGCTACTCCCAGAAAGCCTGCAAACTCATGGAAAATGAATAGTCAACTATTGACCCACACCTGGATTAAAGAAGAAATAAAGAAAGAAATTAAAGTCTTCCTTGAATTCAATGAAAATAAAGAATCAACATACTCAAACTTATGGGACACTTTGAAAGCAGTCCTAAGGGGAAAGTTCATAGCCCTTAGTGCCCACTTAAAGAAAACAGAGAAAGCATACATTGGAGACTTAACAGCCCACCTGAAAGCTCTAGAAAAAAAAGAAGCAGACTCACCTAGGAGGAGTAGAAGACTGGAAATAATCAAACTGAGGGCTGAAATCAACAAAATAGAAACACAGAAAACAATCCAAAGAATCAATGAAACAAAAAGCTGGTTCCTGGAGAAAATCAACAAAATTGATAAACCCCTATCCAAACTAATCAAACGGCAGAGAGAGAATTTGCAAATTAATAAGATCAGAAATGAAATGGGGGACATAACCACAGACATAGAGGAAATTCAGAGAATCATTAGATCTTACTACAAAAGTCTGTATGCCACAAAACTGGAAAATGTAAAAGAAATGGACACTTTTTTAGATAAATACCATATACCAAAGTTAAATCAGGACCAGGTGAACAATCTAAATAGACCTGTCAGTCGCGAAGAATTAGAAGCTGTTATCAAAAACCTCCCTACCAAAAAAAAGCCCAGGACCAGACGGTTTCAATGCGGAATTCTACCAGAATTTCCAAGAAGACCTAATACCTATACTCCTTAAGGTATTTCACAATATAGAAACAGAAGAGTCATTGCCAAATTCCTTTTATGAAGCTACCGTCACTCTGATACCAAAACCACACAAAGACTCAACCAAGAAACAGAATTACAGGAAAATCTCACTCATGAACATCGACGCAAAAATTCTCAACAAAATATTGGCTAACCGTATCCAAGAACACATTAGAAAAATTATCCATTATGATCAAGTAGGCTTCATCCCAGAGATGCAAGGCTGGTTCAACATACGAAAATCTATCAATGTAATCCATCATATAAATAAACTGAAAGAAAAAAACCATATGATCATTTCATTAGATGCTGAAAAAGCTTTTGACAAAATTCAACATCCCTTCATGATAAAAGTCTTGGAGAGATTAGGGATACAAGGGTCATACCTAAATATAATAAAAGCTATTTACAGCAAACCGGCAGCTAACATCAAACTAAACGGAGAGAAACTCAAAGCCATCCCACTTAAATCAGGAACACGACAAGGCTGTCCACTCTCTCCATACCTCTTCAATATAGTGCTTGAAGTTTTAGCAATAGCAATAAGACAACATGAGGGGATCAAGGGGATTCGAATTGGAAAGGAAGAAGTTAAACTTTCGTTATTTGCAGATGATATGATAGTGTACATAAGTGACCCCAAAAACTCCACCAAAGAACTCCTACAGCTGATAAACACCTTTAGTAATGTGGCAGGATACAAGATCAACTCCAAAAAATCAGTCGCCCTCCTATACACAAAGGACATGGAAGCAGAGAGGGAAATCAGAGAAGCATCACTTTTCACGATAGCCACAAACAGCATAAAATATCTCGGGGTAACTCTAACCAAAGAAGTGAAGGATCTATTTGACAAGAACTTTAAGGCATTGAAGAAAGAAATTGAAGAGGATACCAGAAAATGGAAAGATCTCCCTTGCTCGTGGATTGGGAGGATCAACATAGTAAAAATGGCAATCCTACCAAAGGAAATTTATAGATTCAATGCAATCCCCATCAAGATCCCATTAAAATTCTTCACTGATCTTGAAAGGACAATAATCAACTTTATATGGAATAACAAAAAACCCAGGATAACCAAAACAATCTTGTATAATATAGGTACTTCTGGAGGCATTACCATCCCTGACTTTAAACTCTACTATAGAGCTACAGTAATGAAAACAGTGTGGTATTGGCATAAAAATAGAGAAGTTGACCAATGGAATCGTGTAGAAGACCCGGATCTTAACCCACAAACCTATGAACACCTCATTTTCGATAAAGGTGCTAAAAGTATACAATGGAAGAAAGAAAGCATCTTCAACAAATGGTACTGGCACAACTGGATGTCAACCTGTAGAAGAATGAAAATTGACCCATACCTATCACCATGCACAAAACTCAAGTCCAAATGGATCAAAGACCTCAATATCAATCTGAACACACTGAACCTGATAGAAGAGAAAGTGTGAAGTACCCTACAACAGATGGGCACGGGCGATCGCTTCCTAGGTATAACCCCAGCAGCACAGTCATTAAGGGCAACATTGAATAAATGGGACTTACTGAAACTGAGAAGCTTCTGTAAAGCAAAAGACACTGTCACTAAGACAAAAAGGCAACCCACTGACTGGGAGAAGATCTTCACCAACTCCGCAACAGACAAAGGTCTGATCTCCAAAATATATAAAGAACTCAAGAAACTAGACTTTAAAATGCTAATTAACCCAATTAAAAAATGGGGCACTGATCTGAAGAGAGAATTCTCAACAGAAGTTCAAATGGCCAAAAGGCACTTAAGGTCATGCTCAGCCTCCTTAGCGATCAGGGAAATGCAAATCAAAACAACATTGAGATATCATCTTACACCTGTCAGAATGGCTAAAATCAATAACACCAATGATAGCCTTTGCTGGAGAGGCTGTGGAGAAAAGGGTACCCTCATCCATTGCTGGTGGGAATGCAAACTTGTGCAACCACTCTGGAAAGCAGTGTGGCGGTTTCTCAGGAAATTTGGGATCAACCTACCCATGGACCCAGCAATGCCTCTCTTGGGAATATACCCACGAGATGCCCGATCATATGACAAGGACATTTGTTCAACTATGTTCATAGCAGCATTATTTGTAATAGCCGGAACCTGGAAACAACCTAGATGCCCTCAGCGGTAAAAAACAATGACTTCGCGAATTTTGCATGCAAATGGATGGAAATAGAAAACACTATCCTGAGTGAGGTAACCCAGACCCAAAAGGATGAACATGGGATGTACTCACTCATAATTGGTTTCTAGAGATAAATAAAGGTCAGTGAGTCTAAAATATGATATCCTAAAGAAACTAAATAAGAAGGTGAACCCAAAGAAAAACATATAGCTATCCTCCTGGATATGGGAAGTAGACTAGACTGCCGGACAAATAAATGGGATCTTGGGGGTGTGGTGGGAGGGGGGGTAAGGGGAGAAGGGGAGAGAAATGTGAGAAGGGGAGGTTGGGGGGAACTTGGGGAAACGGGATGATTGGGATAAAGGAATGTTGGTCAGGGGAGCAGGGAAGCACACATCTTAATTAAGGGAGCCATCTTAGGGTTGGCAAGAGACTTGGATCTAGAGGGTCTCCCAGGTGCCCACGGCGATGTCCCCAGTTAGTTCCTGGGGCAGCTAAGGATAGGGAACCTGAAATGACCCTACCCTATAGCCATACTGATGAATATCTTGCATATCACCATAGAAACTTCATCTGGCGATGGATGGAGATAGAGACAGAGACCCACACTGGAGCACTGGACTGAGCTCCCAATGTCCCAATGAGGAGCAGAAGGAGGGAGAATATGAGCAAAGAAGTCAGGACCACAAGGGGTGCGCCCACCCGTGGAGACAGTGGGGCTGATTCTTTGGGAGCTCACCAAGGCCAGCTGGACTGTGACTGAAAAAGCATGGGATAAAACCGGAATCTCTAAATTTGGCGGACAATGAGGGTTGCTGAGAAGCCAAGGACCATGGCACCGGGTTTTGATCCTGCTTCATGTTCTGGCTTTGTGGGAGCCTACCCAGTTTGGATGTTCACCTTCCTAGACCAGGATTGAGGGGGGAGGACTTTGGACTTTCCACAGGGCATGGAACCCTGACTGTTCCTCAGGCTGGAGAGGGAGGGGGAGGAGTGGGGGGAGGGGAGGAGGAGAGGGAGGAGTGGGAGGGAAATGGGAGGCGGGGAGGAGGCAGAATTTTTTTTTTCCAATAAAAAAAAAAGAAAAGAAAAAAAAAAGATAAAGAGGGACATATCTCAATTTTATTTTGCTTTAATGTTTCTTTGGTGTATCAACATTGGGGAATTTTTTGCCTTAAGTTTATCTTTTATTCTTTATATTCTCACAAATTGGTCTTTTCTGGTGCCATCTGTGAGAAGGAAAGCATAAAAACAAGTTCTTTGTCCTGAGACTTAAAAGACATAGTGAGCAGTCCTGTGACTTCAGAGTCTGATAAATACAATGCAGTCCTGAAACCATGAACCTCATCTTTCCCCTGGCTTTTCAGACTGAATTCAGTCTTATTCCATTTTAATTTCGCCTCTATGAGGAAAAACTTCAAAATTTTTCATATTACCTAATCCAACATTTCAATTCATTACACATGATTTTTTTCTCTTCAAATAATGCACCTTTCATAAACATGGACTTAAATCCAAGCGAGAGCTTTTCATAAATGTAGACTTGAAAAGGAAACATCAAAATATGAAGGAGCTCATACTGTGTCTTAAATACAAGGTAGGCGAGGTTAGCAAAGCCTTTGAAAGGTTAAATGTGTATCATTAAACACCTTTACTTTTCTTTAAAATTCTCTCACTTTTCAGAAACATTCCCATGTCAGTTCTGTCAATGACTCTGGAAGGAAGAAAAATCTCTGTTCCTAAGCTGTGACTACAATTGAAGACAAAGATAAGACTAGCTTCTCACTGTGTGCGATTAATGTTAAGAGTTAAGCAAAGCGAATGTGTGTCAGTGCAGATGGCAGATAAGTAAGTCACAAAGAGAAAATAATCATCAAATTGTAAAAAATTGGGAAACTTACTTCACCATGGAATTTAAAGATTTGATGACTATCTTAAAAAGTCTCAAGATCAACCTTTTACCAATATAAGGCTTAAATCTTTTCCACAAGAGACTAGTCAAATATCTACTCACCAGTGTTTGAAACTACACAACGATAGGGCTGCATTACCTTTGGGCACAGCAGCTTGAGCTCTGGTAGCCACCATGAACAATAAGTCCTTTTCAGTGAAATCTGGTTGCTGTTATTTAAAAAAAAAAAAAAACTTAATATTTATCCTGTTTTACATACTGACACCACATGACAACTCTGACTTGGTTAATTTTTTGTTGTTTTTTTGTTTTGTTTTGTTTTTGTTATTGTTGTTTTGGTTTCCCAGACAGGGTTTCTCTGCATAGTCCTAGAACTCTGTAGACCAGGCTGGCCTCATGGAGATCCACCTGTCTCTGCCTCCCAAGTGCTGATAGAGCAATCCAATTTGTTTTCTTGTCCCTCTTATTCATTTCAGTATATCAAAATATCAGTTTAAATTACAGGGAGACATAGTTTAGTCTCAAAAAGAAGCACTAAATTTCAGTTTTTCCAGAATCAACAAATTTGAGCCCCAAATTGCAATGCAATTTAGAGATAATAATCTACTTAATCTTTGTAGTCCAATAACAATACCATACACACACACACACAAACATATAAACACACACACACACACACACACACCCCTTTAAAACTCTGACCTATTTTCCTAGTTTCTCTTGATGGGTAATGCCACTATTATAAAAGAATGTCTAAAGGTCATTTCTTCTCAATTTGTCCCTGATTTATACCCAACTTCAACTTTTAATGGATGAGTTACAATTGTACTATTATAGGATTATGACATAATCAATCACACTTTTAAGTTAATAATGTTGATTACATACTGTTTACTGCTCTAGAGGCAGAGGGACCTGAGAGAATGGAACTGATAAATGAAGCAGACTAAAGTCTCATGCAATAGCCAACTGTATTCAAAGCATCAGATAATTTATGCTCTAAGTTTTAAGAGGAGTCACTTAAGAAAAGTATACAATCACAAGGACAAGCTTCACCTGGCTGACAAGCCATACATACCCGTGGGCAAGCCACACTTGGCAAGAGCATGTTTTTCAGTAGAAGCAATAGTCAGTTGTAATGAATATTCTAAAGTAAACTCACTCCTATCTTCTATACCTGGGAGGGCCATAAAAGCAGATTCCAAGAACAAATTTGAGATTTTGAAGAAACTGAGGTCACGAGGCTTTGTCTTGTTTCCTTGGAGTTTTCTCACAAGCACTCAGGATTCTTGGACAGTGTTCCTATACATACCTACCATCTATTTTAAAGCAACCTTAAAGACAGGCAACAAACTAATAAAGTGCCTTTAGCAAGAATTTGGACTTAGATTTTGACTTTTGTGAGATGACTGATTTGGGGCAAACTACTTAACCCCATTCATATTCATAGTAACAAAAATGGAATGATTATCACTACCTCATAGCTTTAGTATTAGGATAAGCACACACACATGCACACACACACACACACACACATATACTATGATATATATGGGCATCATCACTGCCAGGTAATCCTCCAAACATGATCAGCTATTATCATTCCTAAAAGGTCACTGAGACCCTTTGACATCCTTACCACGACTTATTTTGAACATCAACAACCTTTGTTGAGTTTCAAAGCCATTGTGCATCTAGCATGAGTATAAATTATTGATATATTCACATAATATTTTTTTAATCTCTGACATGCTAGTAAGAAGTTTAGGAAGAAGATGTGGAGCCCACCCCCCCCCCAATATTAGCAGTATGTTTTAGCTTGTATTTTCCCAGTAGGGTGCTCTGAAGCAAGGATTGGAATACTAATGGCATCTTTGGAAATTGTAAAGAGAGAAAGTTGGAGAGGAATACAAACGGGGAGGGTTGACCTATCCAACTCTCATTACCAGCAGCTTGAGTTTACTCTCACTGAGAACTCTGGAAGGCAGTGTGAAACACACTTTCAAGCTCTTCCACTCATGAGGTGAAGGTAGAATAGTTATAATTTTTATATTCATATCTTATTTATATTGCACCTCCTGGGATCAAGTTGAGGGCTACTCCCAGAGTTCATTAATCACCTGCTACTTCTATGGGCAGAGATGCAGCTGTTTCCTATCTGATCCTATTTGGTCCAAAGAGATCAAACTTTCTGAGATGTGAATAATAAGAGAGGGAAGCCTATGAGTGCCTACTGAATGTTCAGAACGTTGCAAAGGAATGTAGACTGGTGATATATGCTTCGGAGTATCAAAGACTAAATCAACACAGAAGAGCAGATGCTCAAAAACAAGCCATGCCTTGTGACAGGATAAGTGCCAAAGATTAAAATATTACACGAAAGGAATGTGAGCAAAGTTTAAAAACACTGGAATCTCTAATGGCTTAGGAATGCAAGCAACCTCATCCAAAAAAGCTGGACATTTGGCTTGAAACATATAATACATTAAACTCAACAAATTTCAACTTCCCCCAACCCCACCTAACCCTCCTCCCCAATAAAAATACACTAGGTCTGGACCCTTTGGCAAAGCCACACAGACCCACCCATTGCCTCTGGGCACACTGTTAACCCTGTCTGGCCTTTCTTACAGGATGTATAGTACTTCTCAAAGCCTGTCCATGCATAGGGTCATGACAATCACAGCTGTCGGCCTTTGGGGGAGGAGTCCAGTCTGGAACTCCTTTTCAGTCACATCTTTCCTCTCAGACACTTCCAGATTCCAGAAATCCTCAATGCTTAAACCTCAGCTCACCAGCATCACATTCTTCACAATTTTCTGGCCAGATACAGAGAATTTACTGGGCGTTAACCTCTTCTGCAGTGGAATTCTGGGGTTATGAGCTGAAGCCCAGAATCTAGGCTGAAGTAAACCTAAATTATCAGATCTTAAAACACTTGACCTCTCTTTTCCTCAATTTTTCACCGAATATTAAGCATCCACTTTTCTCTCATTTTCACATCTGGCAGACTTACGGGAGCCAGTAGACCAGAAATTGAGACATACCCACCCACCCACCCATTTCTATAACTTGCCTTTTAGCACTTCTGGGCTAAGGAGGTCAACATCATAGACTAGATTATCATGATACAATTGACACCATTCATCATCTGAACAGCAAAATGTCTTCGCCCTTCTGTATCCCTGGCCGGCTCATCTCAGCAGAACACTCGTGAAATCCTTCTCTTAGGCTGGAGACAACATGCACTGTGGGCCGCAAACAGCAGCAGCAGCGTCCATTGCAGTTCCCGTCTATTTTAGGACTACTATAAAGACTTACAGGGGGCTGGAGAGATGGCTCAACAGTTAAGAGCACTGTCTGCTCTTCCAAAGGTCCTGAGTTCAATTCCCAGCAACCACATGGGGGCTCACAGCCATCTGTAATGAGATCTGGTGCCCTCTTGAGAAAGAAACATGGTCAGTCATCCTCATCAACTTAGACCATGAAACCCAATATGGACAAGTTCAACAGAACTGCCATATACAGTCTGCCTATAACAATAATAGGGACTTATGGACAGTAGCAAGGAGTTAGGGATTATTTTTTTTGGTTGATCTTTTTGAGTAAAACTAGAACATTTTAGAATTTTCTGGTAAGAACTATACAACTTGCTTTCCATTGAACAACACTTCTCTGGGCATCATTATCACTTATTTCATTGATTTCTCACTTTTGAAAAATATACATAGATTTAGTATCCTGAAGTCAAGGTATTTTTTAATGGAAAATTCATAATTTTAAGAAATGGCTGTTGCCGGGCGGTGGTGGCGCACGCCTTTAATCCCAGCACTTGGGAAGCAGAGGCAGGCGGATCTCTGTGAGTTCGAGACCAGCCTGGTTTACAAGAGCTAGTTCCAGGACAGGCTCCAAAACCACAGAGAAATCCTGTCTCGAAAAAACCAAAAAAAAAAAAAAAAAAAAAAAAGAAAAAGAAATGGCTATTGACCAATATATAGTTATCCTTACAGATTAATGTAACAAAGACCTATACTTAAAAGGCTATTTGAAACTAATTTGAAGACATTCTAAAAGAAAAAAAATCATTCTAAGTTTTTCCTAAAAATATACTAACTTTATATTTTCTTTTCTTTATAATTTATTTTTATTTAATTTTTTCACATAATATTTTTGATCATATTCTTTCCCCTCCTCCAACTCTTTCCATAGGCTGCCTATCTTCCTACCCACCCAACTCTCCCATCTCTTTTTATCTAATATAAACCAAAAAAAAAAAAATGAAAATACAAGCTAACTAACCAAAAACAAAACAAAACAAAAAAGCATACTAAAAAACATGGAATGCATTCTGTGTTGGCCAACTATTCCTGGGTACTAGAGTTTGGTTGATTTACCCAGTGACACGCCATTCAATCTGATTTTCTTGTTCCAAGCAGGGGTTAATTATAAACAGCTTCTTGGGTGTGGTAGGGATTTGTGTCCATTTCCTTTCTCTGTGCTGGAATTTTTGTGTGTTTTGAACCTGTGCAGGTCATACGTATGCTGTCCCAGTCTCTGTGAGCTTATATAAACAGGTAGAAGCTTCAGTTTTACTGAAAGGTACTTAGCACCATGAACCAAAAGCAATCATCAATGTCACTCAACTACAAAACCCAAAAACTCGATAGCAACCTGCTTGGAAGACACACCAATATAACAGTGGCTCAAATGTCATGGGAGTATCTAATCCCCCTTCTTTTTTCTAATTTAAGGCCCACTCCATGAGATGGAACCCATACCCAACACTCTTAAGTGGCCAAGGACCCCAGACTAGATAGGTCATGGACCCTATGGGGAAAGGTATGGCTACTCTTTTGCTATAGTATCATAGCAATAATATGACCCCTAATAATATACTGTTGTATCTCATAGATCAAAGCATCACTCAACTCTTACCAGAAAAACTTCTTGCAGTAGATGGTAATCAACACAGAGACCTGAAGCGCTTATCTAATTATTCTTTATCAATAAAAAAATCAAAAGTCAGATATCAGGGTAAGAACCTGAAAGATGTGAGAAGAAGGGGAGCAACCACAGTCACCTTCTACCTGTTCTGCTCATTTCCTACCCAAGGGCAGAGATTCTCTCTCGGCATCACTTCACTACTTCCACCTCCTCTCTGTCTACAGTCCTCCAAACGCCCACGGCTAATCTCGGTCAGCTAATGGCTAGCTCAGCCCTCTGACTCCAACCAAGCTTTATTTGTCAGAGCACAGCCAAACTATCACACAACAAAGACATTCAACTGGACAATGTTGAGAGATTGTGAGACTTTTGAGTACTCAGGCCTAAATGGGAAGTCTTTATCAACACACAAACACACACACCAATGGTCAGGAATCTATACAGAATAGGAGGTGGTAAAAAAAATTATAAGAGCCAGAAGTGGTGGGTCGCTTCAAAGAAACAATGGTTTCCACACATAGTAAGCCTAATAATCTTTACATTTTCTATTGAGACCTCATTTCCATATATTTGGAATTTGAATGAACAACTTTAGAAATATAACTAATTCTTCATTTCTTTGAATGTCTCATGACTGTTAAAATGAAATTATCAAGCTACTAATATTATTATAAACTTAAATATAAATTACCCTCAATAATGAGAAAAACGTTTACTAAACAACCTTTTAAGCACACACACAAGAATAAAATAATTCATAAGCATCTTACAGAGATTATAGCATGAAGGTAAGGAGGCAGAAGTAAATGAACTGGAATGCTGCCTTTTGTTTTCATTATACTAAGCTAACTAGTGATAGATTAAAAAGGGAAATGGTAGCCCCTCCCTATAGCTGACTTGATTCTGATTTCTAGACACAGGCTCTAGTTCTCTATGGGAAAGGCTAAGTGGTTAGAATGTAGCGTGCCTTCTTTTAATATCTCTAGAGAAGCTTCCTTTCCACTTTTCACAGATTCCATCATGTTCTAGCATTCGTAAGGCCACCAAACACTTTACAATTGTTCATTCAGCCTGACTACTGTAGGCACATGACTGAAGATGCCTGTCCTATACTCGCCTCCATCTAGCCATCCATTCTGTATCCAAGACCACCACTCTCTCTGCAAGTTCATTTTCAAATAGTCTACGCTTTTCTACCCTGCCTGGTGAAATCTCATTTCTTTATAAAACCTATGTTTCATGAAATGGTAGTTGAACTTGTGTCCATTTATTATTTATAAGCTGTGGTATACTAGTAAGTGTTTAATAAGAGCCTTGGTTGCTATTGTGGTAGGAAATCTATTCTGGCCAATTTCATAACTCAGAGTCAGAAGACATACTCAATCTGCTCGTCAGGGTGGATGAGAGCTGGATCCAGCCTGTAATCACCTCACAGGAATAAAGAGCCCACAATTCTGTAATATTATCTCAGGACTTGGTATCCACAAGAAGAGCCAGGGTAAGAGAAGCAGCACTGAGCTAAAACAGAGAAGTAAGTTCTACCTCCACCTTGTCATAACACAGCCACAGGACTCAAATGTCACTTAACCATTGTGGCCTCAGTTTTCCCATCTGTAAATGACAAGAGTGTGCTAAACAGCTGGTGAGTATGGCTAGGCTGATGACTTCACGTAGCCCTCAAATGACCGTCCCATCTCTCATAGCACAGTATGACTTGAACACACTTTGAACTTAACAGGGTCTTTACAGATAGCCGCTGAGTTCCTCACCCAGATTACACTGCGGGCCTCTTGAATGCATGATGGATGAGCGGAATGGCACAAATAGTGGAATCGTAGCTGCTGTGTGACCTTTCTTGAGAAGCTGGAAACAAATGTCTGTTTGCTCCAGAGAGGCACCAATGGACAAACTAAGGAAATTACCCCTCCCAAGTCTAGGTTAATGGCCCACGGAGATCAGTGGGTTGCTTATGGGAGTATAAATAAGGAGTTGCTTTCAAGAGATAACCGTAAGGCATATGCATCATTGAAAAAAAAAAGTCCTCCCTAAGATGAGGAATAACTCATAGAAGCGGCATCCCTGAAGTTGCCTGCACAGTATGCCAGCAGCTTACCTGGAGAGAGACCCTGCTCTCCCCAGAAATTGTTGGTGCCATGAAGAGGGACCTTGAAGGTCTTTCAATTTGCAGGAGCAATCAGAGGTTTGTAAATTGTGCTCACTTCCTGAGTTTTAAGGAACCTCTCTCTAAGGTTACAGTGCAGATGAATAGCTATGCAACAGTATCAGAATAGATATAAAGAGAAACTGGTGACTAATTGAAAGACTGCTTTCCTCTGTAAATAAAGGTATCTCTAAGGATACCTAAGTAATAGCCTAAGTGGGAGATTCTGTATCAAGTTACATATGATTTCTGCTCCTTCCATCCCCTACCAGCTTAAAATAGATGTCAAAGCAACTTCATCTCTGCTTAAACTTCCCTGCATGCCTTCATTTTCTTCTACTTCCAAATCATACATTGCACTTTTTGCACTTCTTTGCCATTTGAACATTCCCTGTCATGCAACACACCACATTTATAAAGAGTCGAGTTTGTGTTCTGTTTGTTTTGCCAATCACTTTCCATTCTTCTCATAATGCCACTTGTGGTCAAATGAACCCAAATGAAAACTGTTTAGGGAACTATTACTAGAACTGGTGCAAAGTTCAATAAGATTTGGTTTACTGTGGTAGAACATATGGCAGAATAAAAAATCAGCTGCTCTATTTCAGCTTTGTCTAAAGCTCCAAGAGTGAAGGGAGAAGAGTCTTGTGCAGAGCCGCCCCAACTGGGAAGCCACGCCCCCCAGCACTAATGATCTCCAGGCTGCATGTCTACAAGCCGAAGAAGTATGGACGAACCCGATGCCCAGGGTTACGAGAGGGATGGCTCCCACAGTAAAAGATGACTTTGCCTGAAGCCAGACAAGAGGGGTGTCCAATGACATCAGAAGGGTCTGACCAGCATCTCCCACACTTTAGGAGAATTTAGGGCTCTTATAAGACACAGTTTTTTAGTTTGGCCTGTAGAAGAATAGGAGGAATGTCCCCAAAACTCGCTGCAGGAAGCTGTTTCTCTCTCTCTTTTTTTTTTTTTTTTTTGGTTTTTATCAATTCTTTTTTTTTTAATTTTTTTTTTTAAAAAAAAAGAAATTTCAGCCTCCCCCCCCCTCCCATTTCCCTCCCACTCCTCCCTCTCCTCCTCCCCTCCCCCCACTCCTCCCCCTCCCTCTCCAGCCTGAAGAGCAGTCAGGGTTCCCTGCCCTGTAGAAAGTCCAAAGTCCTCCCCCCTCAATCCTGGTCTAGGAAGGTGAACATCCAAACTGGGTAGGCTCCCACAAAGCCAGAACATGAAGCAGGATCAAAACCCGGTGCCCTGGTCCTTGGCTTCTCAGCAGTCCTTATTGTCCGCCTAATTTAGAGAGTCCGGTTTTATCCCATGCTTTTTCAGTCACAGTCCAGCTGGCCTTGGTGAGCTCCCAAAGAATCAGCCCCACTGTCTCCACGGGTGGGCGCACCCCTTGTGGTCCTGACTTCTTTGCTCATATTCTCTCTCCTTCTGCTCCTCTTTGGGACATTGGGAGCTCAGTCCAGTGCTCCAGTGTGGGTCTCTGTCTCTATCTCCATCCATCGCCAGATGAAGTTTCTATGGTGATATGCAAGATATTCATCAGTATGGCTATAGGATAGGGTCATTTCAGGTTCCCTATCCTCAGCTGCCCCAGGAACTAACTGGGGACATCGCCCTGGGCACCTGGGAGCCCCTCTAGATCCAAGTCTCTTGCCAACCCTAAGATGGCTCCCTTAATTAAGATGTGTGCTTCTCTGCTCCCCTAACCAACCTTCCTTTATCACAACCATCTTGTTTCCCCAAGTTCCCCCCACTCTCCCCTTCTCACATTTCTCTCCCCTTCTCCCCTTACCCCCCTCCCCCATCACACCCCCAAGATCCTAGTTTTTTGCTCGGCAATCTAGTCTACTTCCCATAACCAGGAGGATAGCTATATGTTTTTCTTTGGGTTCACCTTCCTATTCAGTTTCTTTAGGATATCAAATTATAGACTCACTGACCTTTATTTATTTCTAGAAACCAATTATGAGTGAGTACATCCCATGTTCATCCTTTTGGGTCTGGGTTACCTCACTCAGGATGGTGTTTTCTATTTCCATCCATTTGCATGCAAAATTCGCGAAGTCATTGTTTTTTACCGCGAGTAGTATTCTAATGTGTATATATTCCACACTTTCTTCATCCATTCTTCCATTGAAGGGCATCTAGGTTGTTTCCAGGTTCTGGCTATTACAAATAATGCTGCTATGAACATAGTTGAACAAATGTCCTTGTCATATGATCGGGCATCTCGTGGGTATATTCCCAAGAGTGGCATTGCTGGGTCCGTGGGTAGGTTGATCCCAAATTTCCTGAGAAACCGCCACACTGCTTTCCAAAGTGGTTGCACAAGTTTGCATTCCCACCAGCAATGGATGAGGGTACCCCTTTCTCCACAGCCTCTCCAGCAAAGGCTATCATTGGTGTTATTGATTTTAGCCATTCTGACAGGTGTAAGATGATATCTCAATGTTGTTTTGATTTGCATTTCCCTGATCGCTAAGGAGGCTGAGCATGACCTTAAGTGCCTTTTGGCCATTTGAACTTCTTCTGTTGAGAATTCTCTCTTCAGATCAGTGCCCCATTTTTTAATTGGGTTAATTAGCATTTTAAAGTCTAGTTTCTTGAGTTCTTTATATATTTTGGAGATCAGCCCTTTGTCTGTTGCGGGGTTGGTGAAGATCTTTTCCCAGTCAGTGGGTTGCCTTTTTGTCTTAGTGACAGTGTCTTTTGCTTTACAGAAGCTTCTCAGTTTCAGTAGGTCCCATTTATTCAATGTTGCCCTTAATGACTGTGCTGCTGGGGTTATACCTAGGAAGCGATTGCCCGTGCCCATCTGTTGTAGGGTACTTCCCACTTTCTCTTCTATTAGGTTTGGTCTTTTTATTGTGTCCCATATTTCCTGAATGTTTTGTGATGAGAATTTGTTGGTTTTGCTGTTTTCTTTTATCAGTGTGTTAATTTTCTCTATGGTATCTTCAGTGTCTGACGTTCTTTCTTCTAACTCTTGTAATCTGTTGGTAGTACTTGTCTCTGTAGTTCCTGTTCGTTTACCCAGATTTTCCATCTCCAACCTTCCCTCGGTTTGTGTTTTCTTCATTACTTCCATTTCATTCTTCAGGTCTTGAACCATTTCCCTTACCTGTTTGATTGCATTTTCTTGTTTCTCTTGGTTTTCTTGGGTATCTTTGAGTGATTTATTCATTTCCTCTACCTTTTTGTTTGTAATCTCTAATTGCTTAGGGCAGTTTTTCACCTCCTGTTTAAGTTCTTCTATTATTTTCAAATAATTCACTTTTGAGTCGATTTCTTCTACTTCTTCTGGAGTAGGGTGTACAATTCTTCTTGTTTCGGGATCCCTGGGTTCTGGTGATGTCATGTTGCCTTTCAGGTTGTTGGAGGAATTCTTGCATTGGCGCCTTCCCATCTCCTCTTTCAAATGAAGCCAAGAGAGGCCTGGTGTCTTGGTCCTGTCTTTGCTGTGCCTGAGTCTCTGGGTGTATCTCTTCAGTGTAGAAGCAGGGACCGTCCCCAGCGATGTCCCTCCTGGCACCCGGATCCGATCTCCCCGCTGCCTGGGCATCCCGCGAACAAAGGGCCGACCCCACTTGGTGCAGGCAGGCCACCTAGACAAAGGAGCCACCACCCTCCCGAATGCCCTCCCAATTCGGACCCTGTCCCAGCACCCAAACAGGCTGAGCTGGGAGCTGTTGTGGAAGCTGTTTCTCTTACAAGAATCATAGGCACAGAGGGGATCTCAGGAGGAGAGTGGGCCCCAAACCCCAAGATACTAATTAGCTTTGACATCTATAATATCAAATTCAAGCCACGCCAGTTAGGTCTATATAACTTCCTCAACCCTCCCCTTTCAACATATGTGTTGGGAGGAGTCAAACACCTTCACACATGTGAGTGTACATATACCCTGCAGGCTTCCTGTCCTTGGACCAGTCCTGGCTAAGGGATGGAGAAAATGCCAAGACAGTAGGTGTGGATAACTGTATTGGATTGGACTCTTTAGATCGTTAGATGACTGGAGGACCATTCAGTACCTGAGAAGGAAGAACAACTAAAACCTTGAGATCTGCTCAAGAGTCAGGAGGGAAATTATTCAGTGGAATGTGTTAGGGAGTGAAAAAAAACACCCAGGTGATTTTAGGAGTTTCTAAAAAGCAGAGCTTTTATGATAATGGTTGCAGACTTACCAAAAAAACCACTGGCTTCTAACCCTGAAAGTCCTTGAAAGTTTCCATAGTCACTTTAAAATGTCTGGAGTACTGATTCATCTGTCCCATTAACCGAACAGTGAAAACTCTGAGAAAAGCCCAAACTTCTTAAATGGTACATTTCCTTCATTAACAGTATCAAAACGGTTTGCTTTCTGTTGCTTCGCACTGAAAACGCACGTTATATTTCTACTTCCCTTGGATGTCCACTGCCTATGAAATTCCTTATAAAATTTCCTTTATAAAAGGGAAAATGTGTTAAGTATTCCAAAAATGATTAGAACCCAGCCCATTTTGGAGACTGAGCTTTCCTGGAATCTGTGACTCTTTTTGGTGGTGGCTGTAGGAGCGAAATAAAACTGCAGAACGATGCCCATACAGGGCGTGCTGCATTTGTCTCCTGCCTTTTCCCCAGCAGCTCTGAGTCTGAAGAGAGACACTCATTATCCAGCTGCATCCATTTGTCATGGTGTGTACAACCCTGCTCTCAGCACAGACGTGGCAAAGGCAAAGACTTCCAGCTGCCTGTCCCTTGGGAGTGGAAGACACCATAAGCTAATACAGTTGATAAAGATACAGTCCACTAAATAGGAACCTACCCATTATTTCATCTGGGTCTAGCAGCCAAAACCAATAGCCAAAGAAAGCCTGCGACACTGGCAGGCTGGCAGGCATTCTTCACTGTTCTCCAGGCCAATTATTTCCTCTCCCATGACAGGCAGGCATTAATTTTCAACCTCTGACCTATATTTCACATACCTGTGTCTCAGACCAAAAGAAACACCGGCCGTCATTAAAATACCGCAATAGCCTGCCATACAAGTAGGAACCCTTTTAGACTCTCAGTGAACAAGTTTGGCTTGAGTCTGAAAAACTTTTATAGGATTAAAAGATGAGGTGGAAGAAAAAGAGTGTAACTCTCCCTTCCTTGAGAGATCTCATTTATTGTACTGTCTATTACATTCAGGGAGAGAGAGAGAGAGAGAGAGAGAGAGAGAGAGAGAGAGAGAGAGAGAGATGGGAATTATCATTCAGTAACCGTGTGCCCCCATAGTGTTGTGTAGACCCGAAATACCACGTTTTTGGCTTTGCTCATCTTTTAAGCATCTTTAAGTTCCACTGATCACACACACACACAGCTCCAAGGGAAAGATCTACAGCCTGCCTGAGGTAATCAAAAGCCAGAGAATGGGGTGGGGGCAAGGAATGCTGTAGCTGAGACCACGGAGTGGAGTGACAGTTTGGGCACGCTGTACCTAATGGCACTGCACTGGCTGACAGAGGTTTGATTGTGGCACTGCATGACTATTGAGCAATTCCCAGGTTCCCTAGAGAAGAAGAACAGTGAATGCCCAGGATCTTCCCAAGGGCAGTTCTTTCAAGCTAAGGAAACTAACTCTGTGAGGACCCACAATGTGCCAGACTAAATTATAAGATGAACTCTCAAAAGCAGGCTCCCAGATGCACAAAATGAACTATTACACAAAATATACTCAAGTTACCGCCAGTTTCAAGAGACATCAAAGGTCAAAAAAACATTTATTTGATGATTTTAAGGTAGCAGAATAAAGAAGTAGATTTTAAAAGAAACACTTTTATAGGGAATGACCAATAATGTCTAAAACTAAATCCATCATTTCAAATATCATTTCTAGACATAAAAAAAGCATAAGGAAAGGGGACAAGCAGCATATTAGTCAATGCACGTGAGGCTTAGTATGATAGTCAAGCTGTAATACTAGATCTTGGGAGGTGGAAGCTGGAAGACCAGGAGTTCAAGGTCATCCTCCACAGAGTGTGCAGTTCAAAGCCTGGACCACATGAGACCCTCATCTCAAAAGGCTCCAAAGGAAAACCAAAGTAGCCTCTTAGTATCATTTATTCCTTTCGCTCAACACATCATTCACTTATAAATATATATTAGCTATCACCGTCCACGTTCTCAGGGCCTAAGCTCTAAACAAGAGTGTCGTTTCCATGCACAGGGGTTGTAGGGTAGGCAACTGTATTTCAAATAGACAAGTTTAGTTGAGCCAAAGCCCAGTACCTACTCCTGATATTCTTAATCCAGGTGGCCAAGTTCTGAAGAAAGAATTCTAAGCCTGACAGTGGCCTCTGACACTAATGTATAACCTTAAACAAACAATGGATACTTTCTGCCTCTCCGTTGTGAGCTAAGGGTACCGATCTATGAAGCTGGGAATCAAAGAGGGTAAAGCTGCATAAAGAAATGCTTAATTAAAATATCTTATTTCAAATATTAAAAAACGCAGAAAAGTATTTAACATTCGATTTGTTTCCTAATTTAAATCTTACAAAAAAAAAAAAAGAAAGGAAAAATCCCAGCTGTCAAGAGATAAGAGCCAAAAGAAGCCAGAAGTATGGTGATTGTGACTAAATGCTCACCCAGTATGTTCAGAACCATGCTCGCCACTCAGCCCTCCACAGCCACAAGCCTGGCGATAGTCAGTGTATCTCCACCGAATTAGTCATCAAAAGCAAATGGATTTTCCATGCAGTAATCTTCACTAAGAGAAATAAAACAAACAGGGCTTTGAAAATTGACAAATAAGAATTTCATTCATTTGTCAGTAAATAGGTTTGTCACAGTGAATATCGTCTGAGCCCAGACAAATAATCCAAGGAACTAGTTCACAAGGGTTCTAGCTTTGCTGTCCTTTGACTTCATTTCTTGACCAGAAGAAAGGGTGTAGAGGGGGGAGGGCGTGGGGATGTAGGTGTGGGAGAGGGGGCATAGGGCAAGGATTGCAAGAATTGGGGAGAGAAAGGGGACAAAGGTGTAATTACATTTTAACTAAAACTAACATAACATTTTTTTAATTAAATGAGCCAAGAATGGCCAGCTGGGACTGTCTTTTCTATTCTTTCAAAATTAGCATCATTCTTCCCAGCTGAACAAGGGGAAGGCTAGGAACTTCTGGTGCTCTCCAGGAAGCATAGCTGCGGCTTCAGAGATGATTAAAAGCAGTCAAGGTCACAGCGAGGCTTCAGATTTTGGTGGCTTCATATTTTAAAATCTTCTTCTAGTGTTTACTGTTCTTTTTCCTTTATATTTATTTATTTTTCATTTGAGGCCTCAACACATGACTACACTGTATTTGCATATTTTTCACTCCCCCAGCTCCTCTTCTATCCCCACAATCACTCATTCTGAAATTTATGACCTATTCGTCTATATTTTTGCTATATTTTACACACGCGTGCACACACACACACACACACACACACACACGGTAGTGTATGACGATAATCCAAGCACTTGAATAGTAAAAGCAAGAGCATCAGGAACTTGTGCCCAGTCAAAGCTACTAAAGAGAGAGAAATAAGAAAACAAAGTGTGGATTTTAATAATGAGAATTCAAAACGCAATGCACAGGTGGGCCTACTGTGTTCTTTTTTTAACTATATTTTTTATTTAATTAATTAATTTATTTATTTATGTTACATCCCAACTGCAGTTTCCTCTCCCTCCTCACCTCCCATCCCCTCCCCCTCCCCTCTAGACCCCTCCAATCCTCTCCTCCGCTGTTTCTGTTCAGAAAGGGGTAGGGTCTCCTGTGGCTATCAACAAAGCATGGCATATTAAGTTACAATAAGACTAATCAGCTCCCCTTGTATTAAGACCGGGCAAGGCAATTCAGTATGAGGACTAGGATCCCAAGAGCCACCCAAAGTGCTAAGGACAGCCCCTGATTTGACTGTCAGGAGTCCCACAAATAGACCAAACTACTCAACTGCCAATATATTAGATGACTTAGGTCGGTCCTATGCAGGACCCCTAGTTGTTGGTTCAGACTCTGAGTTCCTATGAGTCAGGCAATCATTTGTTTTCTTGTGATCTCCTTGACCCCTCTGGCTCCTACAATACTTCCTTCCTCTCTTCAGCAAGATTCCCCAAGCTCAACTTAATGTTTGGCTGTGGGTCTCCACATCTGCTTCCACCAGTTGCTGAATGAAGGCTCTCTGGTCACAACTGGAGTAGTCACCAATCTGATCCCAGGAGATGGCCAGTTCAGGCTACACATCCACTATTGCTAGGAGTCTCAGCTGGGGTCATCCTTAAGATTTGTGGGAGTTTCCCTTGCATTATGTTTCTACCTGGCCCTGAAAAGCCATCCCCTGCCGCTTCCAGTCATCTCTTTCAGTACTATCCCTCTCACTCACCCCTTCAACCTGATCCCTCAAGTTCTCATGCCCACTCTCCCCCAGTCCACCCAGGAGATCTCCTCTATGTCCCGTTCCCAGGGAGATCCATGCATTCCCCCCTTGGGCCCTCCTTGTTATTTAGCCTCTTTTGGTCTGTGGACTGTAGTTGATATCCACTTATGAGTAGGTATATGCAATGTTTGTCACTCTGGTCTGGGCTACATCACCCGGGATGACTTTTTTTCTAGTTCGATCCATTTGCCTTCAAATATCCTGATGTCATTGATATTTTACCACCTAATAATACTCCTCTGTGTAAATATGCCACATACATTTTCTTTATCCATTCTCCAGATGTTTCTGAAGTTTCCAGACTAGGTTGTTTCCAGGTCCTGGCTATTATGAATAATGCTGCTATGAGCAAAGCTAATGTAAGGTAGAGGACACAGTCGATAGGACCAAACGGCAGCCTACTGTGTTCTTTTTTAAGAGTTGGGTGCCTAGGAGTTCTTACTTTAGGAAAATTGGTGTAAATCAAAATCCACAGGTATCAGAACCTCCCACTGTGCAAGCAGTTGGTCAAACTGCTTTGCAAATGATGCTTTAGCGGAGGTGAGGCAATGGCTCCAGTGCATCTCATAAAGACCAACTTCCCTGTTTCAGTCCTGGCATATGCCTGTGGGAATGTTCCGGCTCTTCTGTGAACAGTTTGGTTCCTTCCCCTTTGATACGGTGGGACCCATCTTGCTCTATAGCACTCTTCCCATGGTGCAAAGCCAGTTTGTCCTGAGACGCTTTATTACCTAGCTGTTCTAGGCATGGTAGAGCAGCTACAGCAAGTGGACATTAGCAAGAATTCTCACTCCAGAAAGGCACAGACAAGGTGGCAAGGACTAGCTTATAAGTTTAATCCTTAATATCACAGTAGGATAAAGGCAATCATAGCAGCTCTCTGCCATCATAAGGAAGAGATGAACAGAAAGAACCCCAAGGAAGCAATAGAAACACACACATACACACACACACACACATGCCATAACCAAATGAAATTATATAAACTGCAGAAAAACTGCGAAGCATTGAGTTTTCAATATAGATTGTTAAAACTCGAAGAACCATTGTAAAGACACTACACAAACACGAAACAGAGCAAAGCACTGAGCAGTTTGGTAACCACTGGTTGACAGAAACACTGTCAGACAGAAACATCAGCACAAGAATGAAGGGAAACTACAACTTAACGCAAACAATCTGATGGCTGAACTCTGGGGCCTTGTAAACAGGATTGATTCTCCCAGCACCTGACTGCAATTTTGATGGTTTAAATAGAGACGGAATTCTTCTCAACAAATGAAACCTATATATTTGATGTTTGTGTTTTTGAAATCTTTCCTTAGCCATACAAAGCTCTTGTAGATATGGGCACTAATAATACACACACACACGCACACACGCACACACGCACACACACACATCAAGGTCTTGAAAACATGAAAGTACTTTCCAATGATTCAGAATATGATCATTCTTATGGAAAATTTTATTTTCTAATTTACAAATGTTGGCAGCTTTGTCTTTAACATTTTTGAGTTGTTATTTCAGACAACATAAAAGATAAGTCTGATTTTCATATTGTAGATTTTAAAACTGCTGGATTCACGAAAGTCTCCTTGAGCCCTGGAGGGTGTAGGATACATAGTAAGAACTGAGAACAAAATTGTTAAATGGGCTTATTAAGTAGTAAAACTATTAACTAGCCCATTGCTTATTAGTTCTACCTAACTATTAAACAGGACTGTACTATTTATTATTTATTAAACATTTATTCCATTAAATACTACAAATAGTGAACTAATAAAGATACACTTAGCAAATCAGGCCTGGTGGCCCACACATTATAATCCAATGACATTAGAGGCGAAAAATGGGAAATAGTTTATGTTGGAGGTTAGCCTGGGCTACATAGTAACTTGGAAGACAACCAGAACTACGTATCAAAGCCTACTCTCAAAATCAAACAAAATAAAACTACTTAGATTTCACGGGTACGTTCAGATTCCATGCCTTTCTCTTTCCCAGCATCAGCCATCTTTTGATAATTGTATAAAAATATTTAAGACAGGAGCTCATGATGTAGCCCTGGCTGGCCTAGAACTCTCTATAGAAACCAGAGAAGACTCATAGAGATCCACCTGCCTCTGCCTCCTAAAGGCTTGGGTAATATGTGTGCACCACCAAGTCCTTATGTCTTAATGTAGTCAATAAAGCGAGGAGATAGGAGGCACGCTTATGAAATAGTATCTGAAGAATACACAAATGATTGTGTAAAAGTGTGCTTCCTTCACCTGTTTCCCCCTGGTGTGATCCAAAGTTGCTGCCATTGGTATACATACTGAGCTGAAAGCACTCAAAGATCTTATAAAAGATAAATATATTAGAGCCCTAGCTGGAGTTCTTAGACCTTAACACATGCGGTATAAAAGGAAGCCTGATTTAAGTAACTAACTTGAATGTTCTTGGTGGTCTTCAACCACCTCCATTCTGTTCCCCATCCCTAATAAGATCCATTGTTGCTGAGCCTTCAGAGAGCGTCTTGGACATTTTCCTGACTAATACCATTCCTTCCAGTTCCTGTGATTGCTTAAGCTTGGCTGCAGAGATTGGCACTGTGAAAGGAACTGGACCATCTCACTTCCATTTTACTTTAGGGGATGGATTCTCGAGAACTGTGCTAATGTCCTAGAGCTTACAGAATCACTCATGCACACATGCGCACACACACACACACACACATATACCACATACTGCATACGACACATAAGACACATATTGTACACACATCACGCACCTGTACACCAAACATATATCACATGCTATACACATGTCATATATCACACCTACCACACATCACATATCACACACATATCATACACAGCACACACAATCACACAACTCATATGCATATATCACAAACACATCATACATCTTATACATTACACACATATCACACACATCACATATCACATAATCACACAAACACCAAGGATCACACATCATACACCACACACATCATATCACATATACCACACATATCACACATGTAAACAGACATACCATGCATCTTACATTCCCATACATCCCACATACCATATGCACAAACACTCACACACATATTCATCCCACGCCATGAAACTTTAGTACCTTCTCTGACCTCCACAGAGCATAGGAATGTTTCAGAAAGTTTCGAAGACTGCTCTTGGTAGCTAAAGCCACGGTTCATACTGATCTGGCCTACTCTTTAAAAGCTGAGGTTCCCTGCCACAAGCTTGTACAATCTCTCTTCTCCAGGACACTCCTCCATGTCCAAGCAAGCATGCTTCCAACAAACACAATATAAAAATAAAGTCTCATTTGAGGCCACATCCCTACTTAGGAAAACCAAAAGTTATTATTACCATGGCACCATCCACAAGCATTTTCCTGAGTATTACACTTAGATTTAGATTCAATTTAGGGGTCCACTACAGGAAACAATTCTCAGAGTTCACAGGACCAATCATTTGATGATGATGACAGGAAGGGAGATATAAAGGTAAAATTATTAGGCTAAAGGTCCTCGAGCCAGCTGCCTTCAGGGTGAGTTGCCTTGGCAGCCTGGGATAGCAGGTCCACAGGCAGGAACACCTGGTTACAGAAAGCTGAAACAGAAGGAAGACCTAGACATAAACGTGTCTAGTCAAGGTTCTTCTGAGACTCCGAGATCTTAGAAACAACTTCTCATCTTTTCCAGTGAAATTCCAATACAGATGTTTCTTTTCATAGATTGGTTATTGGTCTTCCCTGTGGCTGGCTCTGTTTCATCTTTGGCCAGTCATAACAGCAGTCTGCACAATACTAAACAACCAGCCAATTCAGCCATAATCAAAGCGCCGGCGACCTAGACAGATGTTTTTACGTACTGAACGCAAACGACAACTGGAGGAATGTCACGCCAAGATTAATGGGAACGGCCAGATGTCTTGGCATCGTGCAAATGTTAAGTGCCAATGGAAATTGGGAGCGTTAGCTGTCATTTTGCATGCACTCTTAAAATAATCACTTGCACTCTTCTCATGACTGGGCCATAACCTCAGCAAAGACCTCAGACAAGCACAGGCAAACACATGTGCATACATGCACTGAAAATGCTAGGGAAGGAGTATGTGTGAGGATAATGTCAGATAGGAGGAAGTGTCACAAATTAACCCACATGATGCTTTCCAAGGATTTATTTATTTATTTATTCTCTCTTGTGCACATGCATGCACGTGTGTGTATGTGTGTGTGTGTGTTTATGTGCACTGTGTGTGTGCAAGTGCTGTAGGAAGGTAGAAGAGGATAGGCATACTCTGGGACAGGAATTGTGGGCACCCAATATGGGTGCTGGGAACTGAAGCCTGGTCCTCTGCAAGATCAGTAAGTATTCTCACAACTCCTGGGCCCTCTCTGTGGTTCTTAATCTTAGTGAGTTTAATTCCCTAAAATGTATTCAATATTCCTTGTCTGGCCAATATATGTTCTTCCTGCCTCTTCCTTGGTCTACCTCAACCTGAGGGTGATTCTTTCAGGCGTGTGTGTGTGTGTGTGTGTGTGTGTGTGTGTGTGTGTGTGGCAGCTCGGGAATATGTGAGAATTTTCTGGGATATTAATATCAGGAGGGAGAAAATAACTAGAGTTCTCCATATCAGTCTCTGTCTCCTATCATGGTTTGAGAAGTTGCAACCCCCTGCCAGGTAACCCTTCTCTTCTGGGGTCTGCTTCCCACCTGGAAAACCCACTGTGGTTCCTCTTCATCATTATATAATCCATTCCCTGGACTAAACCCCATCTACTAGTAAACCTGGCGTCATTACATCTCTGGCTGTGCCCAGACTCATACACAGAATAGAGTAATACCTTACCTACTAGTCTTAGGGTCTCTGGGGGAAATCTGCACCTTGTTAAAGAGCAGTCAGAGTGCCATGATGGCGATGAGCAGAGCTCCTCCCCTTTTCCTCTCTCCTCTGTGTCAAGTCTTCCAACCAGCAGGAAGCAGAACTAATGTGGATTAATCCTTGCCTCAACATCACACAGAGAAAAACCGAAATGACAAGGGAAAATGACGCATGGAGTCATTTTTGAAGACTCATATATTCATTATCTATGTGCCCCATAACCTTGAGCATGCGTAGAACAAAACTGATTTTTAAAATGGTTTATCAAAAACAACGCCCATAATTTTTTTTTTCTGGTGATGCTTATAAGCCAAAACACCCAAATAAAATCATCCGGAGCACTTTCCAAAATCAGCAACATTCCTTTTTCCTCGTCTCCACCCTGTGTCTTTGCAAATACGCTCGGGATTATAAAATCAGTCTGTCACTGAGTTGTCTGTTTACAACTGGGAAGAGAGCAATAATTGCTTCAGAAGGCTCTGCCATTAATAATTGGGAGTTAACAGTTTTTCATCTGTAAACACTCTCATTTATGCATTGAGCCAATCTATGTATCTTTTAAAATATGACTTTACACTTTTTTCTTAATATTTAATTTCTCAGAACACGTTAATAATCCACATGCACATATGCTCTTAGTATTAATGTCGATGGTGGGCGAGCAGACTATCAAAGCAAAAGAAACTTCACTAAACACATGGGAGAAAGCAAGCAATGCTCCTTTGTTGAGCATCATTTTTGTTTGTTTGTTTGCTTGCTTGCTTGCTTTTTGTATTTTAGGTTTTCGGTTTTTCTTTGGTTTGGTTTTTGTTTGTTTGTTTTTCAAGTCAAGGTTTCTCTGTGTAGCTCTGGCTGTCGTGGAATGCCCTCTGTAGACCAGAATGGCCTAGAACTCACAAAGATCCACCTGCCTCTGCTTACTGGGTGCAAGGATTAAAGGTGTTTGCCACCACTACCTGGCTTGAGCATCTCTTTTGTGTTCACTCTGGGTCGTGCACAGCACACAAGCTCAGAACAGGTAGCCTCTCCCCTTAGGTGGTTCACACCTGTGAACAGGTGTCTGGTTGAGGAAAGTAGGCCTACTTACAGGGAGGAAATTATGACTAGATGGCAAGGTAGTGAACCAGAAGGAACATTTAGACAATTTCAAAGATGTGTTCATGAGACTCTATGGACAGAATACTCAATATCTACGAAACATGCTCAAATACGAAAACCTATGAATCATGAGCAAAGAAGAATTTCATGCAAAGGTCATAGAAAATATTTCAAGGAAATGTAGAAAAATGTTTAAATCTAGAGTGTGTGATGCCCATCCAGGTACAGAAGGAATTTAGAACCCCAGATATACAATACCAGAACAGAAAGTTCCTACATCATATTATAGTTAAAACCCTAAATACATAGAAAAAAGAAAGTGTATTGAAAACTGCAGGAGACTGCAAGTCCTAGCCTAAGATCAAGCCCATCAAAACAACAGCAGATTTTCAGTAGAAACTTTGAAAGCCTATAGGGCCTGGAATGGTTTATTTCAGTTCTGAAAGATAACCATCAAGCCTGACTACTATACCCAGTAAAGTTGTCTGTTGTGTTTGAAAAAGAAAATAAAACATTCCATGATAGAAAAGATAAATTAATTCATAATTACCAAGTCAGTACTACAGAAGATACATGAATGAACCGATTTGACTAAAGAGAAAAATAAACACATCAGTAAGGGTTCCAGAAAAGAATCGAGCATGCTAGAGTAGTAATTAAGGAAATGAGAGGTAGGAAAACACTAAATACTACAGC
>CAWTZC010001822.1:0-29129 GCA_963919715.1 Microtus obscurus | reverse complement strand
GGGCCCTTTGTTCGCGAGACACCCAAGCAACACGGAACCAGATCCCGGTTCCAGAAGAGACATCACCAGGGTGGGTGAGTTTCTGACTGCGGCAGCAGCCGGACAGAACTCTCCAAGGCGTTCCTCAATCCTCCTGCACTCCTTGGTCAGTCTGCAGGGGCTATACTGCCCATACTTCCTCTCTATTCATATCCCACCCAGCAGCTTGCATCACGACCCCCCCCCACCTCCTCTGACCCCCCCCCACGCTTTAACCACCAACAGCTCCCACTCAGCCTGTTTGGGCGCTGGGACCAGAGTCCAGTCGGGAGGGCACACCCAGGGGTGTGCTCCTTTGTCTTGGTGGCCTGCCTGCCCTGCGGCAGCGGGTGCAAACCCTTTGTTCGCGAACACCCAAGCAGCAGGGAGATCAGATCGGTTGCCAGGAAACATCACTGGGCATCGTCGGCAGACGACCTTGCTCCACACTGAAGAGATACACAGAGGCTCATCCCAAAAACTGACAAAACACCAGGCCTCTCTTGGCTTCATTTGAAAAGAGGAGATGGAAGGCGCCAATGCAAGGAATTCCTCCAACAACCTGAAAGGCAGCTTGTGACATCACCAGAACCCAGGGATCCCGAAAAAAAATTGTACACCCTACTCCAGAAGAATAAAGAAATCTACCCAAGAAGTAAACTTTTAATAATCCTTAAACAGAGGTGAAAAACTGCCATAAACAATTAGAGATTACAAAAAAAAGGTAGAGGAAATGAATAAATCACTCAAATACCCAAGAAAACCAAGAGAAACAAGAAGCAATACATCAAACAGGTAAGGGAAATGGTTCAGGGCCTGAAGAACGAAGAGTGATAAGAAAACACAAACCGAGGGAAGGTTGGAGATGGGAAAATCTAAGGTAAACGAACCAGACTACAGACAGAAGTACTACCAACAGATTGAGGAGTTAGAAAAAAATTCAACACTGAAGAAACCATATAAAAATTAACACCTATCAAAGAAAACTCAAACCAACAATTCTCAAATCCAAAACATTCAAGGAAATATAGACACATAAAAAGACCAAACCTAAGAATAATTGGGATACAAAAAGAAGGAGAAGAAGTACAGCTCAATGGTTCAGAAAATTATTTAATAAAATTATAAATTTCCCACTAAAAAGAAAGATATTCCTTTGAAGGTTCAAAAGCATACAAAACATCAATAACTACCAAAAAAACATCTCCTCCCACTTTTTATAATAATCAGAACACAAAACATCCAGAATAAAGAAAGAATATTAAGAGCTGCAAAGGAAAAAGGTCAAGTTACTTATAATATACCTATCCCTATTTACCATGAAAGCCAGAAGGTCCCATATTACTGCAAAGCTAAAAAGAAACATGGATGCAAGCCCAGACTACTATACCCAGCCAAGCTTTCGTTCACTATAAATGAAAAAAATTTTCCAATAAACAATTTAAACATACTAGCCACAAATCCAGCCTTACAGAAAGTAATAAAGGAAAATCACAAACCACCATGACCACAATAACTCAAACTTCTAGACACCCTTTTCCGTGACAACTAAAAAAAAAGCAAACACACAAACCCTATGACTAAAAAAATAACCAGAGTTAGCAACCACTGTCATTAATATCCCTTAATGTCAATGACTCAACTCACCTATAAAAAGAGCCCACGGCTAAAGATTGATCCCATAACAGGATCCAACATTCTGCTGTTTACAAAAACACACCTCAACCACAATAACCTACTTAGAGTAAAGGGATGGGGAAAAGGTTTATCAAGCAAATGGACCTAAGAAACAAGCAGGTGTGGCCATATCTAATTTCTAACAAAGTTGACTTCAAACTTAAATCAATCAGAAGAGATGGAGGGGGATATTTTATACTCATAACAGGAACAATTGATCAGGATGAGGTCTCAATCCTAATATCTATCCCTAATATAAAACTTCCCACATATGTAAAAAAAAACATTACTAAAACTCAAAAACCCATCAAACCCACACACTAATAGTGGGAATCTCCCCCCTCTTTCAAATGACAGGTCAATCAACAAAACCTAACGAGAATTAAGAATTAATGGAAGTATTGAACCAAATGACTTAACAGACATCTATAGAACATTCCACCCAAACCAGAAAAATATACCTTCTTCTCTGCAGCTCATGAATTCTCGAAAATTACCACATCCTCGGTAACAAAGCAAACTTCCACAGTTACAAAAAAATATCCGCAACCACCTGTGTCTTATCAGATCACCACGGACTAAAGTTAGAATTCAACAACAATGCTACCCCCAAGAAGCCTGCACAAACTCATGGAAACTAATAGTCAACTATTACCCACACTGGATTAGAAAATAAAGAAAGAAATTAAAGTCTTCCTTGAATTCCAATGAAAATAAAGAATCAACATACTCAGAAGCTTATTACCTTTGAGCTTTTGGGAAAGTTCATAGCCCTTAGTCCCCTAAACAGAAAGCATACATTGACTTACCCACCTGAAAGCTCTAAAAAAAAACAACTCACCTAGGAGGAGTAGAAGACTGAAATAGTCAAACTGAGGGCTAAATCAACAAAATAGAAACACAGAAAACAATCCAAAAGAATCAATGAAACAAAAAGCTGGTTCCTGGAAAAGAAATCAACAAAATTGATAAAACCCCTATCCACTAATCAAAACGGCAGAGAGAGAATCTGCAAAATTAATAAGATCAGAAATGAAAAGGGGGACATAACCACAGACATAGAGGAAATTCAGAGAATCATTAGATCTTACTACAATCCTTATGCCACAAAACTGAAAATTAAAAGAAATACCTTTTTTAGATAAATACCATATACCAAAGTTAAATCAGGACCAGGTGAAACCAATCTAAATAACCCTGTCATCGGAGAAATTAGAAGCTGTTATCAAAAACCTCCCTACCAAAAAAAAAGCCCGGACCAGACGGTTTCCAATGTGAATTCTACCAGAATTTCCAAAAATTACCTATAACTCCTTAAGGTATTTCACAATATAGAAACGAAGAGTCATTGCCAATTTCCTTTTTATGAAGCTACCATCACTCTGATCCAAAACCACACAAAACTCAACCAAAAGAAATTACACCATCTCTCACTCATAACATCACGCAAAAATCCTCAACAAAATACTGGCAACCTATCCAAGAATACATTAGAACATATCCATTATGATCATATTCATCCCAGAGATGCAAGGCTGGTTCAACATATACGAAAATCTATCAATGTAATCCATCATATAAATAAACTAAAAAAAAAACCATATATCATTTCATTTAAAAAAAGCTTTTACAAAAAATTCAACATCCCTTTATGATAAAAGTCTTGGAGAGATTAGGGATACAAGGGTCATACTTAAATATAATAAAAGCTATTTACAGCAAACCGACAGCTAACATCAAATTAAACGGAAAAAACTCAAAAGCCATCCCCACTTAAATCAGGAACAAGACAAGGCTGTCCACTCTCTCACATACCTCTTCAATATAGTGCTTGGAGGAGTGTTAGCAATAGCAATAAACAACATAGGATCAGGGATTCGAATTGGAAAGGAATTAAACTTCTTTTTGCAGATGATATGATAGTCTACATAAGCGACCCCAAAAACTCCACCAAAGAGGCTCCTACAGCTGATAAAAACACCAATTTGGTTCCTCATCAACTCCAAAAAAATCATTCGCCCTCCTCCAGGATATGAAGCGAAATCAAAACATCACCCATTTCCACATAGCCACAAACAGCATAAAATATCTCGAGGTAACTCTAACCAAAGAAGTAGAAGGATTACTTACAAAAACTTTAGGCATTGAAGAAAGAAATTAAAGGATTCTCCAGAAAATGGAAGGATCTCCCTTGCTCGTGGATTGGGAGGATCAACATAGTAAAAATGGCAATCCTACCAAAGGCAATTTATAGATTCAATGCAATCCCCATCAAGATCCCATTAAAAATTCTTCACTGATCTTGAAAGGACAATAATCAATTTTATACGGAATAACAAAAAACCCAGGATAGCCAAAACAATCTTGTACAATAAAAAGTACTTCTGGAGGCATTACCATCCCTGACTTTAAACTCTACTATAGAGCTACAGTAATGAAAACAGTGTGGTATTGGCATAAAAATAGAGAAGTACGACCAATGAATCGTTAACCCCGGATCTTAACCCACAAACCTACTAACACCTCATTTTCATAAAGGTGCTAAAAATATACAATGAAAAAAAAGCACATCTTCAACAAATGGTGCTCCCAATTTCTGATTCAACCTGTAGAAAAAGAAAATTACCCATATCTATCACCATGCACAAAACTCAAGTCCAAATGATCAAAACCTCAATATCAATCTGAACACACTGAACCTGATGAGGGGAAAGTGGGAAGTACCCTACAAGCAAAGATGGGCACAGCGATCGCTTCCTAGGTATAACCCCAGCAGCACAGTCATTAAGGGCAACTTAATAATGACCTCGAGAAAATTCTTAAAGCCAAAATACACTGTCACTAAGACAAAAAGGGAACCCACTGACTGGGAAAGATCTTCACCAACCCCCAACACAAGGTCTGATCTCCAAATATATAAAAACTCAAAAACTAACTTTAAATGCTAATTAACCCAATTAAAAAATGGAGGCACTGATCTCAAGGGAGAATTCTCAACAGAAGAAGTTTCAAATGGCCAAGGCACTTAAGGTCATGCTCCAGCCTCCCCTTAAGCCCGATCAGGGAAATGCAAATCAAAACAACATTAGATATCACCTTACCCCTGTCAGAATGGCTAAAATCAAAAACACTAATGATAGCCTTTGCTGGAGAGGCTGTGGAGAAAGGGGCCACCCTCATCCATTACTGGTAGGAATGCAAACTTGTGCAACCACTTTGGAAAGCAGTGTGGCGGTTTCTCAGGAAAATTGGGATCAACCTACCCATGGACCCAGCAATGCCACTCTTGGGAATATACCCCAGATGCCCGATCATATGACAAGACATTTGATTTCAACTATGTTCATAGCAGCATTATTTGTAATAGCCGATTCCCTAAACAACCTAGATGCCCTTCAATGAAGAATGATGAAGAAAGTATGAATATATATACATTAGAATACTACTCAGCAGTAAAAAACAATATCGCGAATTTTGCATGCAAATGATATGACAAAAACACTATCCTGAGTGAGCCATTGATATACTCACTCTATATTGATTTCTAAATAAATAAGGTCAGTGGAGTCTATAATTTGATATCCTAAAGAAACTAAATAAGAATAACCAACATATAACTATCCTCCTGGTTATGGGAATAGACCAGATTCCGGCAAAAATTTGGGATCTTGGGGGTGTGGTGGGAGGGGGTGAGGGGAGAGGGGAGGAAATGTGAGAAGGGGAGGATGGGGGGAACCTGGGGAAACGGGATGTTTGGGTAAAGGAGGGTTGGTTAGGGAGCAAAAGCACACATCTTAATTAAGGGCCATCTTAGAATAAAAAAAAAATAAAATAAAATAAAAAACAGTTTCCAATATAGCTGCCTAACAGGTACTCAAACAGGTAAAATATAAATCAACAGGTAAAGTATACAATAATCAACAAACACAGCATATTAATTATAATGCAGCTATGGCAAGTATGCATATTAAATATAAAACTTATTCTACAACATTTCCTTCAAAAAAATGCTGTTTTATGGCAAAATCTTCTCAAGTTTTGCCAATTAAATTTAAACTCTTAATTTAAACCAGTAGCCTGTCTGGTACACCATAAAGCTAAAAAATAGCTTAGATCCCCAGATGATTACTGCTACAATTCACACAACTGTATTTTGCTAATGTTATGCAAAAAAATCCTTAAAGGATTTTATGTTAAATTTTACAAATGGCTCTTCCAATGAGGAATCATATTTAATAATAATAAAAAAAATATTATGGAGCATAATAAGGCTCCTTGTAACAGCTTATAACTTGCAAGTAGATCCAGATGCAAACGGATCTACATATAACACCAAGCTACCTTTGCTAGGGCAAGGTGGAAAAGCCCTTACCAATGCATTACCGAAAAACCCACACCTATATATATTTGGGAGTCGAGGATATGTTTATGCTTTTTTCACAAAAAGAAAATAAAAGCTGGGCCTGATGTCGAGGAGCTGCGCTGCGGACACAGAGGAGTCCCTCAGGGCGATTACCCAGAGAGAGGTCCTTAGTCTGGCTTTTCCTGCCCCCAAGGAGAAGGGAGTCCCTGATAACAGAACCTGCTGCTCCACTCTACAGGGTGTCAATTCTGCCTCCTGAGTCCAGGGAGACCCGGCTGAGATAATGCCAGGATGTGCTTCAGATAGCTTCAATCCAGCTCACCTCACCCCAAATCACCGGCCCTGAAGCACAAATCTACAAACTGCTTCTGCATGAACTCTGTGGTCTGCTTTGGAGCTGAATGCAGACTGACATCAACTGTTTTAATCTCTGAACACAACTCATTTTAATTAAAATACTCTCTTCACTTAAGAAGGGGAAAGATTGGGGTTCCTGTGACTGTTGCTCAGAGTCCGGAAATGGTGGTATTTGACAACAATGTATGTCATTGTACTCTTACTGAAATTGATCTAATATATTTGCAACTGCTTATAGATGTTGGGAAAGGTTTACACATGCTGTAAAGTGTTTGGGTTTAATGCATATGTTAAGAATTTTAGAATTTTAATCCCTTTTTCACCTCCTAATTGATGACAGGCAAGCTCTCGTAACTTTTTGTGGAGTAGGCATTTAGGAAGGAGGACATACCATGGGCCAGACTAAAAGGTGAATACTGGGTTTGGAGGAGTGCCCCTTTCTTCTTGTCTGGAGATGAGTTATTAGTGCCAAAATTATATCATATCTTTTGTTTAAGGAGCACCTCACAGATTTTTTTCATTAATGATAAAAATACAGGGGCCCAATACGGGAGTTAGTGATTGATCCTCACCTAAATTTCAAACCATACAGAGGCCGTACAGGCCCCGTCAACATGGCATGGTTTTGAGGTACGAGGGCGCTCTCCACATAGCCTAAGACAGGGTGCCCTGTGATCTGCTTACTTTAATCCTACTAGATACCTTTTATTTGAGAAGCTCCCAAAAACTAAATGCTACTCTTAACACACCCTCTGTTCCCAGGAGAGGTAAATTGCTTCACCAGTCGAGGGGGGGGTCTCTCCTTGTGCCCAGTCCCTTCTCCTTTAGATCTACACCATGGTTACTCTGTCTTGGTGCCCTCCACCTATAACTACTTTTTCCTTTATATAAGAAAGGGGAATATGTTGGCCGTTCCCCCCTAAAGATTGTGTTACAGAAACCATCACCTTGGGGAGCCTGCAGGGAACCCCAAACCCATAATTATGTTAAGAATAGTCCTATTGGCAAAACCTCCCCACACCCAATTTTTCGCTAATTGCTAGCCGACCCTAATCTGATAAGCGACTCCTTAAGTCCACTATCCGGGAATAAATGTAGCAACTCCCTAAACTTCTTGGCCTACCTGACCGGATGTAGGTTACGTGACTGACCACTGGCGCCAATTCCATGCTCCTGTGCCCTGCTCTCCAACCTCATTCAGGGGTATATAAGTTGTTACCCTGTCCCTAATAAATGGAGGCTTTGACAAAAAAAAAAAAAAAAAAAAAAAAAAAAGAAACCAATGGAAACATATAAAGCTAAATGTACTCTTTTCTAAGTATATTTCAACAACAGTGCAGTTTTCTTTCTCATTTTCTGTTCATTTGTTTCATCATTAAATAAAAATATATTATTTTGGAAAAAAAAAAAGTATAAATGGATTAATTATATATGTATTTCCTATATCTGCAAATGTTATAAATTAAATAATAATATTACCCACCTATTTTATTAATAAGCTTCAATACATTACATATTGGTAAAGAGGTACATTTACCTTTTTTTTGCAGTTGATAGGTTGGTATGGATGTCCTCAGAGCGTGCACTAATCTATACCAAGATTTCAAAATTCTGCAGACAGTTTTATTTTATTCCTCTTCTAGGGGTTTATTGTAACGAAATAACCAGCAATAACCAGATACACACACACATTGATTATCATTAAATACTATTCAAAAAAAAAAAAGCATTTGAAAGGAGCCTAACACTGATCAGGAGAGAGAGATTTAGGGGGGAATTGTGGACATTATAGTCATTAAAATAATTTTAAGATGAATATTTAATGATGTTGAGAGATCTACAATTTAGGCAATCAATATTGCCTCTACTGAAACTGATACTTCAAATAATTTATGATTAGGATGAAATAGATGAGGATGATGGTGATTATCTTTAGGGTTTGGAATTGCTAATTCACGCAATGCTCTCAAACAAAGAGACAGTTGCCTTATTTTGAACCCTTTAAACATTTACACATTATTGTGCTTTTTTATGGTTATATAAAGCAAAAGGCCAGTCTACGCTACAGCCTGAAGAGGTATCCGTCAAGGATACTCTTAGGTGCTCATAGAAGTGACGTGGTGAAACTGGTAGAAATGGAGAAAAAGACAACAGATGCCATGAACATAATCATCCCTCATCTTATCCTTGTAATTCCTAGAGCAGCATGTCGTGAGGAACGCACACAAGCAGTAAGAACACTTTTATAAAGGAAGCTAGAAAGTGTTAGTGCTTTGTTTGCTTATTCACACTGGGAAACAATGATGAGAAAGCACACATGTATTAATTATACGAATAGCCATTCTTGGCTTACGTAAAAATGCTCTCTGAGGATCACAAACATTTTAAATGCCTTGCTTGAAATGATTCACAAGCAGAGAAGATGAAAGTGACCCCAATCATTGCTGAGAATATGTATGGTTAAATTATTTTAAAGAAAATAAAATAGAAGCATTTTTTCTAGGTTCCATATACTATGTGATTTAAAGATGCACACATAATTAAATTAAACATTAAATATTATTGTTAGATTTCCCATTCAATTATCACAGTAGTAAGTAAATATAACAGTAGTAAGTAAATTTAGCCTGATTAAAAATAGCTGGAAGTAGATTAAAAAATTATTAGTTTTCCCTTCCATCCTTGTAGAATTACCTGATGCAGCCAAGTCCCATATAATAAATAGTATTGCAGTCAGTTCTTGCAGACTGTGAAGGTCTCATCAATGTCACTCCTAATGCAGCATAAGCATCTTCCACTGTATACCATGATGGGATGACTAGACAGTACATTTCTAAGTATGTGTGCTATTGTAAATGTCTCATACTGCACTAAATTTCTTTTGTGTTTAGGGTACATATAATTATTTTCTTCCTCCAAAGGGTGGAGTGACATATGAAGAATAAACGGCATTTTTTTTAGCTTATAATTTGAAAAGAAGTTAAAAATTGCAAATATTTAAAACCAGGAAAAATATATTTTTAACTACATGTTCTTTAAGAATATATCTCAACTATTTCTTACTTGGAGTCGACGGATATGTGTGAGGCACAAAACTTCAGTGAATCTAAAGTATAAATAGTGTTACTACGAGTCCTAATACTGGGGAGAACTTGGTTTGCAGTTTTTTTCGGTTTGTCTCATTTCTAACCGATGTGGTGTTTGCTTAGCACTGCAATTAAACTTTCAGAACCTTTGTTTTTTATGCTACTTTACGCAAGAACAACACAAAACTTAACAGAAAGTGGGGCTTAGCTCACATTCGCTCTTGACCTGGAAATTGAAGTCAGCCCTTTGGTTTTACTGTGATGGATTCAGTCTTCTTGTGGGGGCCTCTTCTTTTTGGAATCACACTCTTTTCACATCGTACTACCCTCGTCCTGGCCAACTACATGAACCCTCATGAAAATACAGTTTTCTCTGAGTTTATTTCCCTTACTTCCAGGTTACCTTTATTTTGCTGTGTGCTTTGGCTGGAGGGGAAACCAAGACCCTTGCCAAGCCCAGCATCAAATAGGTCTCCACAGTACGATTCTGTTCTCTCCTTGGGGAGGCGGCCGGGTTTGTCCTCATGCGCTTCTGCTTCTGTTGGCAAAATACTTTTCCCATTTAGAGAAAACTTTTGATCATTAGTACTAAGAGTCATCATCAGACTGAAAATAAAGAAAAAAGATCAAAACTTCGACGTTCCCTCAAGCTAACCCCAAAACTGGCTGCAGGCAGGATAGAGAGACCTGCTTCACATCGGGGAGACCAATCTGTGGTGTCTAAATTGGTTTTCATAGTGAACAGTGCGGAATTGTTCCCACAGTTCTCATCTTTTTTAGTTATTTTATCCTCTCCTTAAAATAATTTTTTTTTTGCCTTGAAAAATCTAAAATTGAATATTCCAGAAAAAAGTGCTTAACTAAGCAACTGAAAAAACATCACACCTTTTCTTGGCCTCTTTTCTTATATCTATGAACAGAAAGGGTCTAGACATTTTTGTTAACAGTATAATAGCAGATATCCTAGTCAAAAATATACATGATATTTCTTAGATGAGAATCTTATGTGATTGCTCCTAGAGAGAATCTAGTAATATTTCTGGGATATACTATAACAAGTAAGCTTGCGACGAATAGATTTCCTATGTAACAGAACATACCAGTTTAGAAATACAGCAAATGCAGATAGTGTCTATGAGTGTGTGGCAGGGCTGGGTTGTATGGCAATGTACATTTGTCTGTAGGGGGGGAGTGTCAAATCAGTGAAACACAACGAGTCCACACAAAGTAATGTACATGAGTGGAATTTGTGAATGTCAATTGTATATTAAGAACGTGCACATTAGGTTGTCAGTGTGTAAAGAGATAGTGTTACAGAATAGTTACACATACTTACATGGGAATTGTATGTCATAAAAATGTGTGTGTGTGAGAAAGTGTGTGTGTGCACCACAGATGTGTGTGTGTGTGTGTGTGTGTGTGTGTGTGATCAAAGGTGTTGCTATCTAGGAAGGTCCAAAAATAATCCAGGATTGTTACTCTTCTCATAATAACAGCATTTTAAGTACCCAGTACTCTAAAAAGAATAGCTCTTTCTAGATCCGAAAGCATCCAGTTAGAGTGTTGTCTCTGAATATTTAAAAAGGCCTGTGGGAGAAATGGTGATGGGTCAGGTGAAGGGGATTTTGGGGAGTTTCCTTCCTAAGTAAATATTTTTCTGTGAGTTTTGAAGAAGGAGAATTTTCAGTGTTCTTTTTTGCAGTGATTGATCCTTCTACACATTTTAAAAAAATTTACTTTACCTCTGATGTATTAATATTATGATTTATAATCTTCAAAGAAATACCCATTCTTTTATCTTCTTCTCCGGTCATGGTCAACATGTGTGATGTCTGTCTCGTCTCTCGGTGGGTAATCTGGAATATGTTTTTCTTCCACACCCCCTCTCTGCACCTTATGTTCAGAATCTGTCTGATAAGGCTGATGGTTTCTTTTAAACTATTAGAGCAGTAACAGTCAGAAAAAAGCATTTTTCTTGTTGAGCTTTCCCATTTCGTTCCACATAACGTTTCCTTTAACTGTTTTGTGCTGAGAAAGAAACTTTTAGAACACTAAGTGAAATCTGTGTTTTTAGAAAGTTCTTTGTTTTTCTATTAATTGACACATTCTCATATATTAATATACTGCCACACAATAGTTAGAAAATCATTCATAGGCAATGGAGGTTTATTTACTCATTTTTGTACTTTGTAAACATTATAATTTGTTGGTATATGAGAATGTGTTTAGTGTGTACTACATAATTGGCATTTAGGATAAAATAGTGTTCCTGTCCTTTCAAAAAGTCAATTATTAACATATAAATGTTCTGTCCGATTTAGCAAAGCTAAAAGTTTATTCTTCACCTTCTGGTTTGGTTAAATGATGACTCCATCACATAAAATGCTACTTTTCCTTTCTACTCTTCTAAACCCAGTGTATATTCTTAAATATTGTATTCTTTCAAGTTCCTATGAAGCACTGGGCCCCATTTACAAAAAGGCAAAATATGTTTCCAAATTGCCATTATCAAAGAATGTTAGAGAAACACCATAGTGAATTACACTGGCCAATCTTGGCTGTCTTTGACATTTTTGTTTGAATAAAAATAGTCTTTAATGCCCAGGTTCTTTCAGCCACGATATATCTCAGATCCCAGTTGCTAACCTCACCCTATAGTAGAGAATGAATGGTGGTGCATATTGGGTTACATGTGCATACCAGCTGGGTTGCTTCTGCTGAGCTACAATGACCCACTAGCAAAGGTGGAATCAGATTTGATTATGGTGATGTTAACAATACCACAATGTTAGTTGCATAATGTGTAGGTAGGATTTTCTGACTATCTACTACTTAAACTGGAAAATGTCGTTGCTATAAATACTATCAAAAAATGTGCTATTGTTGTGTGTGAAGGCATTGTGGGGGGGTTATTCCTAAAGGTTTTCTGAAGCAGCTCAAGTCAACATTTAAAGATGATTATCCACAAAGAGAATAAGTAAAAGGATGTATTTGGTATATAGTAATAGGAAGGAAATGAATGATTCATTCTACACCAAAAATCCAGCATGGGTTAGCTTTGGAGTGATTGTTTAGGTGACAAGTGCCAGGCCATGCAATCTCTGTTTTTGTACATATATGAGAAAAAGTTATTCCTGTTGGGCATTGCATACTGTCACATACTTCTATTATCAACTACACATTTAATCACTTTAAATCTGCAATCAGTTTAGAGTGTGGGCATATCTACAAAAGAATTTTTTCCTTTCTTTCAAGACAAAGGTTTTTTTTTTTTTTTTTTTTTTTAACCCGTCCCTGGAACTTGCTTTGTAGACCAGGCTAGCCTTGAACTCGCTTAGCCTCTGCAACAATTTCTTGATTGATGAGTGATGTGAGAAAGTTCAGTCCACTGTGGGTGACAACATTCCTAGGCAGGTGGGCCTGCTTGGTCTATATAAGTAAGCTGAGCGTGGGTCAGTGAGAGATCAATGTTCTTCCATGGTCTCTGCCTTCAGGTTTCAGTCATAAATTCTTACCTTGTCTTCAGTGTTAGATGGTAGCATGGAAGTACAAATTGAAATAAACTTTTTCCTCTTCCAGATCAGAGTGTTTACTTTAGCAAATAGAAAATAAACCAGAACACGCAAATTACATGTACATATTATGTATATATGTGTATTGCCTTCGTTCTATATCACTTTGCACCATAGAGGTCACACTGGTACTTCTCTTGATTATCAGAAAAATCACAGCTCATCTAAGGGTTTCATATGTGTAACAAATATAGAATTGTGATTGCGGGCAAAGTTCAGTGTATCATTCAAATAATTTAACAATAGGATATTAGGTAAAATCTTTCAAACATCTCACGACACCTGGCAGTGTTGACTCTGGCCCCACATTGCCTCTTTTCTTTACCATTTTCCCGTTAGTCTTTTCTTTACTTCTCTCCTCTTCCTTCTACTTAATACACAATTTTGAATGGCTATCAAAGTATCAATGTTTCCTTTTTTGTTAACCAACATCTACATATTGTCCCTTTACTTGATATTATCTGAGTATAGACTTATTTTATAATAATAAGTCCCTCTGAAGTAACCATTTTGATGCTAAGCATTCAAGTAACTATTATTTATCATTAGAACATAAACTTGGAAATTTCATAGCTTGGTAATTCCTATACACACAGGCATAGAAAATTCTCCATTTCTTACATTTAATTGGTGAGTATTACATAAATGTAGGCCAATTTCTATTAGAAAATACACTACATAATGTTTTTTTGTGTTAGTATTAATTGCTTTTGTTGTATTTTACAGTCCTTGATATCATCCACAATTCAAGGAGATATAGATCACTTTGTTATTAGATATAACTCATCATAACAGCTAATTGCCTAATTATTCATTTGCTGCAGTCTTGGCCTTTGAAGTTTTCTTTTTGGTGTGTTAGTCAAGATCTTTTGAATGCAAACTGTAAAATCTCATGTAGTTTAAACAGAACAGGACATAAGGTAGAAGATTTTAGGTGCCCCACATACAGAATTAGAGGAGTACCAGTCTCACAAGCTATGCAGCTAGAACCATTGATTGAAATAGGTGGATACACTAGACAACTGAAAAAAAATCTTCTTAGTAGTATTAAACTTAAAGCCAGTGCTATTTGAAGACTAATTGGATAGGGAGACATTTAATATGAATCCCAGATTTCTAGTTAAAAAGTTACTCCTTTATTGATCCCATTTTTGAAGACCCTTGTGGACATGTGCCAGCTATGGTTATACAGCATCTTCTGAGCTCCTTTTGTTTGGAAAAATCTTACATTAGTGATATTGGTAATGCTAAGTAGAAATTAGCAGATCTTTTCACAGCTTTCTTTATTGCTGAGTTACCCTAGGAGAGATGTTTTACTTCCCCTGAAAATGAACAGAATGATGAAATAGCATGCCCACTAACCAAGCTTTCTGTTAGCACAAAGACAGGCTGGATTTTCATAGAGCTTTGCTTCTGCTTTAGGAAGTATCTTCATTGGAGTGGCCTTGTTGCTGCCAGCACTGGAAGCTATTGTAGTTTTGCTAAAATAACTTTTAACAGATATAATTAAGTATGATTCTTGGGTACGTAACTTCCAATTTTACTGTTATTGCCTCCAATTTCTTTTCAATTGACCTTGCTCCCCTGCCAGCTTATATTTTCCAGGAGTCAAAGTCATCCTTTGAAACTGAAAATCTGATAATATCACTCCCCCTAATCAAATCTCACTCATGGCTCTTTTCTTGTCTCAGTCAAAACTCCTAGGGAATGAGTTTCCCAGGGGGCTGCCATGAGAACTCACCATAAGCATATGGATGGTCAGAAGCAATGGAAATATTTATCTCCAATGTCTGCATTCTCCAACTCTGAGCTACGATGATGTTCTTTCTAAAATCTCTAAAAAAAAGTATCTTACCTCTCTTGTTCTCTAGGTCTCATCGTGCCCTACAGTCTTTGTTGTCTGCTAGCTTACAGCAGTAATCCACAGTATCTGTGCCCCCTACTTCACAGGAGCCTCTCCTTTGTGTACTTTTCTGTTTTCATATGGTACTGTTGTCACAGTGAAATCCATTTATAGTAAATGAGGGCTGATCAAACTCAAGATGACCTCAGCTTTGGTGCTGTGTATCTGCATGAGCTCATTTCCAAACAGAGTCACTTTGCAAGTTTTAGATGAAAACATGTCAACATTCCTTTTGGAAAAAACAAATTTCAATGCATAATAGGGCTTGGCAAGGTAATTCTTCACATTTCTCATATGTAATTTTCTGGTCTCCTGTTAACTTTGTTCTCCAGACTCCTTACTTTTCAGTCATTCATAATTGACCCGTGACTTCTGCCCATTTTGTGGTGTTCTTTACAATTTCCTACTTCCAACAAAAAGATTATCCCTACCTGAATAACCCTTGTGGTCACTCTTGTCCCCCATAGTTCCTGTTTTATAATCCTTTCTTTATCTCTGTCAGCATTCTGTCTCCGAGCTTAGGGCTTCCCTCTTTTAACCCACAGATAACTCTACTTCTTCTTCTACACCATGTATAATTCTTTTTACAGAGATACTTCATGTCTTAGCAGAATTTAGCCTCCATTTTTTTGAAAGCTATCATTACCCATTTCTACCAAATTTTATAGTTTTGATTATTTAAGGGTATAAATTCTTCTTCTTCTTCTTCTTCTTTTTTTTTTTTTTGGTTGCGAGCTTAACCTTTAATGGCTGAGCCATCTCTCAATACCATTCTTGAGCATATACTCAAAACTGTGCATTCATATCACAAGGATATTTGCTCAATTATATTCAGGGCAGCATTCTTCATAATAGCCAGAATTGGAGAAAGCCTAGATGTCCCTCAACTGAGGAATAGATAAAAAAAAATGTGGTACATTTATAAATGGAGTATTAATAAGTGGTAAAAAATGACATCTTTTAAATATGCAGGCACATGGATAGAATTAGAAGAAAAAATCCCCAAATGAGGTAACCCAGACCCAGAATGACAAACATGATATGTACTCACTCATAGGTGGATATTAGATATAAAGAACATGATAACAATGCTACAATTCACAATTCTTAAGAGCTAGGTAACAAGGAGAATGCTAAGAGAGCTATGCATGGATGCTCCTAGGAAGGGAAATAGGATAAGATCTCCTGAGTAAACTGGAAGTTTGTAGGAGGGAAAGGATGGAGGTGGGAGAAAAAGAGAGGAAAGAGGTAAAGGGGAAGCAAAAGAAGAACATGGGAATGGGATGGTATGAGTTGGGGGAGGAACAAAGAGGAAGAGCAAGGAAAAAGCTATCTGATAGAGGGCGCCATTATGAGATTAGGAAGAAATGTGGTGCTAGGAAACCAGGAATCCACAAGGATGACCCTCAACTAAGACTGCTTAGCATTCAGGACCCAGATTTGTTGATGTCCTACTCTATATTCTTATGCCAACCCCTTCTCAATTATTTACAGACTTTCTCAAAAAAAAAAAGAAAGAAAAGAAAGGCACAAACAGCAGTTATTACAAACCCTATTGCTCGAGGACTTGGTACCCAGTTGTGGTGGTGTTTGGGGTGCTATTTGACCCATTCTCTGCTTCCTGAATGCAAATGTAATGAGATCAGCTGGCCTCTGTTCTTGCCGCCATACATTTCCCACCAGGCTTCCTTGGCTCCTCCCATCCAATAATGAAATAATCTCCTATACTACTATGAGCCAATATAAGCTCTTTCTCCTTCAAATTGTGTCTTGCCTGGTATTCTATCACAGTGACAAATAAATTAACTAATACATGAGGTGATGCATTTGAATTATTCTTCATTGAATATTTGTATCTTCCACGTTCCTTCCTAGGGACTTCACTGAATCTGCAGAGTAGGTCAAATAATTCATATGCGGCATAGTTTGTGTGGTAAAATTATATATTGGACAAAGAACATAGGAGGTATAAATGTAACTGCGTGTTATTCAGTCTTCCAAAGGAAAAAGGCACACAGCTCTTTGTCGTCACACGGATTAACCCAGAGCACATTATATTATCTGAAATAAACCAGTCACAGAGCGCCAAACACTAGATGATTCCTTTATATGAGGTTTCTGAAATAGTCAAACTCGTAAAATCACAGAATGGAATGGAGTGCGAAAAGGATGCCAGCAGCTTGGAGGAGGAGAAAGTGGAAAATTAGTCCTCTTGTTACAAATAGTAGACTCTAGATCTGAGATACAAAATAGCCACACAATATTGTGTGGCTTAAAAAAATGTTACAAAATTGATTTCATGCTGACATTCTTATCATTTCTCATCTTCCCCACTCTAGAAAATGCTAGAAAACTTTGAGGTAATGGATTTGGAGCTACCATTGCTTGATGATAATATCACAGATATATAATTATATTCAGGTATATTATGAGATATAAATTAAATGTATGCAATTTTTGGTATACCAATTATATTTTAATAAAGCTTAAACATTAACATATTAGTAATTGCTACATAAAATTCAAACTTATTTTTTAAATCACATTATTTATTACTTTAAGAACTCATTTGATACATATAGAAAAGACATGTACTGGATTAACAAACCTCTTTAAACACTTTTTTGCTATGTATTCTGCACTGTAATCAGTTACATTTGATGTCATCAGGATGCCAAAAGGGATCCATAGCACAAAAATCTTGAAAAACTTTTACCCTTGTCACTGTAAGCTGTAGTTTTTTGATTCTTTCATCTTATTTGAGATGTATATTTTACTGGTGCTTTTAAGGGTTCCAACATAGAAATCCAAGGGATTTAGTATCACGAATCCTGTGTCTAGTCTAGTCTGTAAGGCCTAGCATTCAATTTCTTATATGTTTTATCACCCTCAGGACTAATACCTCTTCTAAGCTCATCTTGGTCTACTTGCCTGCAATACTTATCCATCTTCTCTTATTTTACTTTGCACATGAGTTTCTCTTATATGTAGTATGGAAACATTGGCTTTAAATTTACTGGCCTGTGCTAATAATTTATTTTACAATCTGTACCTAGTTGTCTTGTATGCATGATTGTCTTCTTTCATTGGTTGATGGTAAAGATTAAATGACCATAAATCTGTGGAAACCCTTAGGTGGGTATCATTAAAGAAAGTACAGTATATAAATATTGGCTTCCAGATGACTGTCTTTCATGAGTTTTACTAACCGTGTAACTAAAAAACTATAATTTTGAAAAGACAAGGTTTTTAGAAAAGTAGGTTGGTGTAATATAGTACCCCAAATCATGTTTGCTTACTTTGTCTTGTTCAATTGCTGCAAAGCAACCAAGCAACTTTAGGGATCTCACTGGACACATGCAGACCAACCTAATAGTACTTTATCAGTAATACAAACCTACTGTATCCCTTATTGGAACTTGCATTTTTTTGTATTTAATTTTCCAATGAAAAGAGGCTAATGAATTTGTTTTACATCTTTTAATGTTTCTGAGGCATGGCAGATACTTTTTCTTTCTAGTTTTGTGATTCTAGCTTTGATGTTTGCCTTTACCCTCCCCAGAATCTCTCTAGCTCTGTCTTCAGAAAATACACAGAAAGTCTTATCCAATGAAAGAAGTTTCTTAGATCAAGAAATTCAGATGGCTTAGAAGAAAAAACATACATTGACACATTCATCACCAGAATTTCCCGATAGCAAAGTAGCAGTGATTGCTTGTTTAAGATTTGGCTATTTTATAAGGCCAGCAGTAAAGTTCTGTTGTTTGAGAGTGCTGGCCTCCAAAATGCAGTACATGAACTGAAACCGTTTACAGGTGTTAGCACTGTGTTCTCAACAACTAAAATAAATGACTGTGAGAACCAAAGGATAGAAACAAAATTGGACTGGAACAAATCTTTTTATATCCCTCCAGCCAGCTCCCAAATAATGGTATGGAGAGTTCTTGTTAATTATAAAAGCTCAGCCTATAGCTTAGGTTTGTTTGTAACTAGCCATTATAATTTAAATTAACCACTTATATTAATTTATGTTCTATTGCATGGCATTACCTCTCTTCTATCTTTCACTGCCTGTTTCTTCTCTGTGTCTCCTGGAATCTCCCATGTGCTTAGATTCCTCCTCCTCTTCCTTTCTCTATCCAGAAATTCCCCCTATACTTCCTATCTAGCTATTGGCCATTCAGTTTATTATGCCAATTTTGTACAACTTCACATAGTGTAAAAATATCTTTCAACACTGGACCATTTCACCATAACCCCAAGGGATCCTCTCTGTTTTGATCCTGTCACACAATTTCAACATCTCCTCCAAAAGTGTTTTCTATTCCTAATACCAAGCCCTTCCATTCAGACAGAAAAGGGGAAGATTGTTAGATAAATTCTAAGCTGCGATTAATATGTGGTTTCTTTAGTTTTGACATGGAGACAGAAGAGTTGGTAAGGAAATAATATGCTAAGATACTGAGATGTGTACAGTTTCTTGCTATGAACCACCTGCTGCCATAATGTGGAGGTGAAGGAGGTATAATTGTCTAACTAGAGATGGACTTGTGGTTACATCGGTTCTCCCATGGCCAGTGATAGCCATGTCCCACAAACACAACTAAACACTTAACTCTCCATATAAGCTTGTGTTAAAAAACTGGCATATAAATACTTTACATTTTAAAACAAACATTGGAATTGAATAAAAGATAAATACAAAATAAATCATAAAATTAAGGACCTTTTTTAAAAAATTACAATCTATTTGACCTACAGTTCAGACTTATTATTAACTTCAGCTCTTATATTTAAATTTGCTACCTATTTCTATTAATCTACGTAACTCACTCTGTGGTCCAGACTTTTACTGGTCTGCTGGCATCTTTGTTTCTTGAGTGGCTGGCTTGAGTCACCCTGACTCATGCCTTTCTCTCCCTGTATTCAGTTTGGATTTCCTACCTAACTATGTTCTGCCTTGCTATAGGCTAAAGCAGCTTTTATTCTCAACCATTGAGAGCAATCTATATTCACAACATACAGGAGCATTATCCCAAAGCATTTCACCTCTTTCTGTCTAATCAAAAAGGGAGAGTTCCAACTTTTACCATAGTAAAATTACAGACAATAAAACAAGCTGGGGGCCATTACCTCTTGGTTCTGATGCTAAGTTTAGGTTTTACATTACATAGGCACTGTGTGATCTAGCCACATTTGCAGAATGAATGAGACTTATTGTTAAGAGAGAGTTTGTAAATTAGTGCTGTTGTTCTGTTCTGAAGTGATTTGTGTGGGGGTGAGCACACAACAAATTTTCCTTAGTGCCTATTTTTTTATTGACTACTTAATTTCCACTCACATCAAGTGGGTTATTAGACAAAAATAAAGATGAAAACAAAAGTTAAGCAATTGCCTATCATATGAATCCGTGTGAAGAATCATATAGTAGTTAGAACACTACCTTATTTTGTTGTACTACAAACTTGACCATAATGATGTCTTTGTTATAGTGAAAGGTTCTGCTAATTAATAAGTCTCTTTATGTTCAGAAAAACTTTAATTTTATTTAAAAAATTCAATTTCATGCAAATCTATTTGTGAAAATTTTCAATATATTATTTTCATGGAGGCTGTACAATGTCCTAAGTATGGTTTCTTATTCATCACTTGAGCATGGTAAAGAAGGTGGGCATAAGTTTTTAACTCTTTGCTGAGAGAAGGTTATTTTTATTATGAGTTTTGACTTTTGTATATAGTTGTATTTGGTTTAGTTCTGTCTTATTTAGACAAAAAAGGGGGGAGGTGTAGGGATAAGTCCCACCCCTTAGGGGTGTGTTCGCCTCGGGCTATTGTTTACCTATAAATCCGGAGAGCATGCTCACAGCGCTTGCTTCTGCTTTCCTGGTCTCTGCTGGAACGGTGGTTCTGTAAGTCTATTTCACATTAAAGCTGTATATATTTTTACAATCTGTTTGCATTCATTTACGCCGTTATAGTCCTTAAAGGGGAAATAAATATGATAAGAAGAACCAATGCTCTAACACTGGAAAAGAAACTGTGTCTTTTCATTTTTCTGGTGTGCAAAACATGGATAACTGTGTGGACTTTGTAGACTTACAAAGACTAAATTAGACCTAGGAAAGCACTCAGAGTTCTAACTGCCAAAGAGCAGTGTTCACGACGCACCAAGCACTGTGCCAGCTGCTTAGTTTCCACATTATTTAATCTAATTCTTCATCAAACTCTCTATACTGTTATTACTATTCATTTTATAAACAAGGAGTCTGCATCCTAAGGAGATCAAGCCATTTGCTTAAAGTGACAAATACAGTAAGTGGTGAAATCAGGTTTTCTGCTCAGACATTCTGGCTCGATTCCATTACATCGTTTCTAACTAACACCTGCCTAATGGTCTGCAAACACTTAAGAACCTCACACGCTAATTAGCACGATGATATTTGACGTATTGTAAACTGCTATATAAACATTTAATACTAAATGTCATGCATACAATAGAGAATAATGCGGTTATTTTATACCTTCACATTCCTGAGTTCCCCTGTTAGCACTGTCAGTGATATGGTGTGCTTCAGAAAGGCAAGTTGAAACTATCTGAAACTTAGCATTACATGTAATTAAAACATTTGCTTAATTTTATTCTTTGAGTAATTTTGTGACTTTTTAATTTTAGGAGTGTGCTCTCAGGGTCCAGCTAAGCAGACTGACACACTGGGTAAGATCCTACATCAATGAGGGATACTGTGACATAGGAAGGGAAACTGAGGACATTCAGTGCTATAGACAAAGGCTAAATTAGGCAAAAGTGCAGAACACCCGTGAATGTGTTTAGGACTCTTTCCTGTTAAAGCGGATGTAAAGGGCAGAGAAATAAGAAACTATATCCAGTTGAGTTCATTTACCTGCTTTGTGCATAAAGGATACTATAAAATTCTTAAAGACTTGCAAAATATCCTATGTGTTGAAGACATAACAGTCTGAATATTTGCCTGTTAAAATTTGCCTACAGCTACATACTTGAAAATTAAACAAAAGCAAGTGAGTTTGAGTGCAGTCACATATAGGATGGTACATGCAGTCATTGCAGAGCTGTTACACGTCAACAATACTAGGGAAACCAACAAACAGAATATGTATAGTCATGCTTAACAGACAGTAACAATGATTAATATTACTACAGTGACATTTCTTCTTCTGAGACATTAGTCTAGCATTTCTGGAAGTCAGCAGGATATACCTCATGTGTGCTTAGAGGACCATCTCAGTGTAACTTCATGGTCTCCTATCTCCTCCTTTTCTGCTGTAAGGTCCTGATTGCAGAATCTTCAAAACCTGTTTGACTATGGCAGTGTTCACTTCACTGCTGCTTCAATAGTCATACTTTTCAGCATTAGTTCTGAAGTGCAGCTCAATCCCATGATTCCATGGTGGTTCTCTTAGCATCTGCACCACCAGATGAGTTTCACACAAATGCTGGCCTGAATAGCTCCAGTGGTCTTTATGTATACGTCAAAAAAAACAAGCATGTTTTCACAGAATACTAACAAACAAATTTTCCCATCCTCTAATATCTTTATAAAACTTAAAGGTGAGTGACATAGTTACACACAACAACAGTCTAGCTCAAAATATATTTACAGAAATAGGGGTGATCAGCCCACTCCAATCATTGTAAACACTGAATCAGGAACAGCTTCCGATGTCTGAAGTGACAGCTGGTATCTCAAGAAAACAGAAAACCAACTGAGAAGCCACTCAGTTCCCAAAGAATTTTAGGGTAATAATATTTGAAAAAAAGGAGGGGGATTTCTAGGAATGATCACAACTGCTCCATGGTGATGGAGGAGGGTCAGCTGTCTATGTGTTACTTTCATTGGTTAATAAAGAAACTGCCTTGGCTCTTTGATAGGCCAACCCTTAGGTGGGTGGAGTAGACAGAACTGAATTCTGGGAGGAAGAAAGCAGTGAGGCAGTCACCATGCCTCTTCTCTCTGAGATGGACACAGGTTAAGATCTTTCCGGGTAAGCCACCACCTCGTAGTGCTACACAGATGATTAGAAATGGGTTAATCAAGATGTAAGAGTTAGCCAGTAAGAGACTAGAACTAACGGGCCAGGCAGTGTTTAAAAGAATACAATTTGTGTGTTGTTATTTTGGGTGTAAAGCTAACCATGAGGGAGTCGGGCAGGACAAAAAGCAGGCCTGCCCGCAGCTCCATTTACACCATGGATTATTGAAAAAAATGACACTAAAAATGCCAAATGAATTACCAATATAACAAGAGAGGAAAAAACATGTAGGCTGTGTGGTCTCATTAGTATTCTGTACTGTCCTGAAGTTCACTGGTCCTTGCCAAGTGAGACTGTCCCTGTGAAATTTTTATCTCATCTGGAGACTCCTTGTACAAGCACTCACATACTCGTTCAAAACTAGGTTGCCTAGCTCCCTACAGGACTACACTTGACTCTCACAGTAACCTGGCTGCCTTATTTCTCACCATTAAAAAAAAAGTAAAGATCGGTATTTCAGTGCTATAGAGATTTGTATTAGTATGGGTCTTAAGTTTTTGATACAAATTTAAGATCAATTTTGTTATATATATTTCTGCTCTTGATTAAGGTATTGTGTTTGTGCAGTTCATTTAAAAATGTAATGTATAATCAAGAAATAGTAGGTTATAATAGGCATCGAAATAGGCTCCTTATGGAATTTGCTAGCCATTTTGGGCAAAAACTGCTCTTGCCTGGACTGCCTGATGTTATGCTGTGTGAGCGACCTTGTGGTGATGCACAGATTAATGGAGATGGGGTTAGTTTAGATTATAGGAGCAGGCTAGAAATATGCTTAAGCTATTGGCTAAATGGTATTGCAAATAATGTGGTTTCTGTGTGATTATTTCAGATCTGAGCAGTTGGGAATGAACAAGTGGCCTCCACCAACATTTTAGGTTATACTTTTCTCTTTAGAGGTCAAGGATTGTTCTATCACAACTTCTCTTTGAGAAAAAAGTTGAGTGAAAAATAGCTCTCCATACCACCAGTATCTTGACTTTATCTTTTCTTAACATGTCTTCCTAGATGCCTGCCTACTATTTCTATATAAATAGAGAACTTTAATGTGCCTCTTACAATTACCTTCCAGAGGTTTCCCAACATCATTCATCAGCAGATCTCTGTAGACAATGGAAGGCATTCATACATGCATTATATATTTCTATTAGCAACTAAAAAAGGGTATCACGTAAAAAGTTATTTCCTTCCATTTGAGTATTTGTGAATATTTTATCTCCTTTTAGTTTTTGTAGGGGTCACTTCTTTATAACTCAGTGTGATATTAGTTGGTATAATTTTTCTTTGTGCAATAAAACTGCTTTTGTTGGTATTTCCCCCCATCAGCCTTCTGTACTGTACAAGTAAATCCCCCTGCTTACTCTTCTTAGAGTCTGAGAATGACGTCCTGTTCTTTTTCGAATACTCAAATTGATGATTGCTGATGCTCTGTGTAGAAAAACAGTATGAAACACAGCAGCAATTGATGAGTTTCTTGGGTGCTTCATATTTTTTGATATAATGAAAGGATATTGATATATCTCCATATTTTACCAAATTAGTATCAATGGTATTGAATTCAATCTACAAGTTAGTCAGAGGACAGAAAAAGTTGAAGACACCAACCAATGAGTGACTTAATAGACAAGTTTTTTTTTTTTTTTTTTTGCTTATGACTTGGTATTCTTTCAATCACAACAGGGATGGGTCGTATTAATTTTGGGGTAGTTGTCAAAAATGTTGCCTCTTCCTTGCAATAACAATCTGAGTAACTTGTAGCCTATCAACCAACTTCAGTAATATTAACTTAACAATTAAGGAAAAATAATTTATTTTCTGGCCTTGGATACTGAACTCAGGGTCCTATGCATACTGAACATGAGTTCTGTCACTGAACTACACCTGAAGCCCACTGTTGCCCAACTTTTATATTAGGCAACATGGAAAGTAATGATTTTCATTATATTTTCATACAGGTACCTATCTTGCCACTGTCTAATGTGTTTAGTCCTCCTCTCCTCAAAACAGTCCCTCTTCTGATTTATCCCTGTCCTGTTAAATATAGACTCCCACATAGGATGATCCTGTTTTCTCTTTATCACCTTTTCTTGGTCTCCTCTCACTTCCCTTTCTAACTTTTCCTTCCCTCTGTCGTATTCCACCCTTCTGCTTTCATGTTCGATATGAAGATTCATCTACCTTAATAAACTATGATACAAACCAGTTGATGGTTAAAAAAAGACATTTTTAGGATATTTAATGCAGCAAATGATAGGAAAAGTCAGCTGAGTTGGCTTATCATAATATGTATTTACATAAGAATTTATGTCAGAATAAATTACATATAAATAAGTACATATATATGAAACTATATTATTATTGAATTTTTCCTATATAAGGAGTGGATTGCAATTTACAGGCATAAGTCTCTTAAATCCAAGATGTTTGAATTTATAGTTAAAATCTAAAACTTAATGTTCCAGTAAGCAGTGAATCTTCTACTACCAAGATTTAGTGTTACCTCCCACACCAAGAAGACTCAAACAGAGGCCATTTTTATTATTTTTATGATAGAAAATAATCTTCTCATACTCACATTTTTTGGCTTAGTCAACTTCTACTAGTAGATTTTCAATTCTAGCTTACCTAATGCTTTCATGGAAGCTTTTCTGACCCATTAATTTATGAGACCTACTAATCTCTAGTACTGATTTCTTTTTGTGTATTTCCCCATATTATTTTTCTATATAAAGTCCAAGCTTACAGGTTGTTTCTGTGGGTATTATTTGAAACAGCCCTCTCCCACTGGTAAGAATATAAACTCCAGATAAGACAAGAAAATAATGAGTTGAAGGATTTGGAGAACAAGGAAAAGGCAGGCTGGTCCTACAGGAAACATCAACATTTGTAAGAAGGGATAAGAGCAAGTTGTGTTTCTTGTCTTTATGGCTTTTATCATCAGGCAGGCTAAATCAGCAAAATGCACTTTGGTCAAAACAACAGAATGTCTGATGTATTTCTGGTCTGATGAACAGAGAACAAACTTGGAGGAAGCCAGTCCTGAAAGAGAGTGGCACTCCAGAGATTGAGAGAAGCAGAGTGGGAACCAGAAAGTCTGTGTAAAAGCACTGACTCAGTACTTGGCTGAAACCTGGTCTATCGAGTGCAGGGATGATCCAAATCTTTCCTTCAACAGAAAAGAGTGGCTCTCCAGAGGCATAACTTACATAATGGAGATAACCAGTTCAATTTCTTTTTCCCTTTTTCTTTAAGAATTCTTTTTATTTTATTTTATTTTTTTTTTGGAAAAAAAAAGAAATTTCTGCCTCCTCCCCACCTCCCATTTCCCTCCCACTCCTCCCTCTCCTCCTCCCCTCCCCCCACTCCTCCCCCTCCCTCTCCAGCCCAAAGAGCAGTCAGGGTTCCCTGCCCTGTGGAAAGTCCAAAGTCCTCCCCCCCCTCAATCCTGGTCTAGGAAGGTGAACATCCAAACTGGTAGGCTCCCACAAAGCCAGAACATGAAGTAGATCAAAAAACCCGGTGCATGGTCCTTGGCTTCTCAGCAGCCCTCATTGTCCGCCAAATTCAGAGGTCCGGTTTTATCCCATGCTTTTTCAGTCACAGTCCAGCTGGCCTTGGTGAGCTCCCAAAGGATCAGCCCCACTGTCTCCAATCGGGGTGGGCGCACCCGCTTGTGGTCCTGACTTCCTTGCTCATATTCTCCCTCTTCTGCTCCTCAATGGGACCTTGGGAGCTCAGTCCAGTGCTCCAGTGTGGGTCTCCGGTCTCCATCTCCATCCATCGCCAGATGAAGTTTCTATGGTGATATGCGAGATATTGATCAGTATGGCTGTAGGATAGAGTCATTTCAGGTTCCCTATCCCTAAGCTGCCCCAGGAACTAACTGGGGACATCGCCCTGAGCACCTGGGAGCCCCTCTAGATCCAAGTCTCTTGCCAACCCCTAAGATGGCTCCCTTAATTAAGATGTGTGCTTCTCTGCTCCCCTACCCAACCTTCCTTTATCCCAATCATCCCGTTTCCCCCAAGTTCCCCCCACCCCTCCCCTTCTCACATTTCTCTCCCCCTTCTCCCCCTTACCCCCCCTCCCACTACACCCCCAAGATCCCAAATTTTTGCCCGGCAATCTGGTCTACTTCGCCTAACCAGGAGGATAGCTATATGTTTTTCTTTGGGTCCACCTTCTTATTTAGTTTCTTTAGGATATCAAATTATAGACTCACTGACCTTTATTTATCTCTAGAAACCAATTATGAGTGAGTACATCCCATGTTCATCCTTTTGGGTCTGGGTTACCTCACTCAGGATAGTGTTTCCCTATTTCCATTCATTTGCATGCAAAATTCGCGAAGTCATTGTTTTTTACCGCTGAGTAGTATTCTAATGTATATATGTTCCATACTTTCTTCATCCATTCTTCATTGAAGGGCATCTAGGTTGTTTCCAGGTTCTGGCTATTACAAATAATGCTGCTATGAACATAGTTGAACAAATGTCCTTGTCATATGATCGGGCATCTTGTGGGTATATTCCCCAAGAGTGGCATTGCTGGGTCCATGGGTATGTTGATCCCAAATTTCCTGAGAAACCGCCACACTGCTTTCCAAAGTGGTTGCACAAGGTTGCATTCCCACCAGCAATGGATGAGGGTACCCCTTTCTCTACAGCCTCTCCAGCAAAGGCTATCATTGGTGTTTTTGATTTTAGCCATTCTGACAGGTGTAAGGTGATATCTCAATGTTGTTTTGATTTGCATTTTCCCTGATCACTAAGGAGGCTGAGCATGACCTTAAGTGCCTTTGGCCATTTGAACTTCTTCTGTTGAGAATTCTCTCTTCAGATCAGTGCCCCATTTTTTAATTGGGTTAATTAGCATTTTAAAGTCTAGTTTCTTGAGTTCTTTATATATTTTGGAGATCAGACCTTTGTCTGTTGCGGGGTTAGTGAAGATCTTCTCCCAGTCAGGGGGTTCCCTTTTTGTCTTAGTGACAGTGTCTTTTGCTTTACAGAAGCTTCTCAGTTTCAGTAGGTCCCATTTATTCAATGTGCCCTTAATGACTGTGCTGCTAACCTAGGAAGCGATCGCCTGTGCCCATCTGTTGTAGGGTACTTCCCACTTTCTCTTCTGTCAGGTTCAGTGTGTTCAGATTGATATTGAGGTCTTTGATCCATTTGGACTTGAGTTTTGTGCATGGTGATAGATATGGGTCTATTTTCATTCTTCTACAGGTTGACATCCAGTTGTGCCAGCACCATTTGTTGAAGATGCTCTCTTTCTTCCATTGTATACTTTCAGCACCTTTATCGAAAATGAGGTGTTCATAGGTTTGTGGGTTAAGATCCGGGTCTTCTATATGATTCCATTGGTCGACTTCTCTGTTTTTATGCCAATACCACACTGTTTTCATTACTGTAGCTCTGTAATGAGAGTTTAAAGTCAGGGATGGTAATGCCTCCAGAAGTTCCTTTATTGTAAGCAAGATTGTTTTGGCTATCCTGGGTTTTTTGTTATTCCATATAAAGTTGATTATTGTCCTTTTCAAGATCAGTGAAGAATTTTAATGGGATCTTGATGGGGATTGCATTGAATCTATAAATTGCCTTTGGTAGGATTGCCATTTTTACTATGTTGATCCTCCCAATCCACGAGCAAGGGAGATCCTTCCATTTTCTGGAATCCTCTTCAATTTCTTTCTTCAATGCCTTAAAGTTCTTGTCAAATAGGTCCTTCACTTCTTTGGTTAGAGGTACCCCGAGATATTTTATGCTGTTTGTGGCTATCGTGAAAGGTGATGCTTCTCTGATTTCCCTCTCTGCTTCCATATCCTTTGTGTATAGGAGGGCGACTGATACAGCAAACCGACAGCTAACATCAAACTAAACGGAGAGAAACTCAAAGCCATCCCACTTAAATCAGGAACACGACAAGGCTGTCCACTCTCTCCATACCTCTTTAATATAGTGCTTGAAGTTTTAGCAATAGCAATAAGACAACATAAGGGGATCAAGGGGATTCGAATTGGAAAGGAAGAAGTTAAACTTTCGTTATTTGCAGATGATATGATAGTGTACACTAAGCGACCC
>CAWTZC010001821.1:0-38133 GCA_963919715.1 Microtus obscurus | reverse complement strand
AAAACATAAAGTCTCAGAACTGGAGAGATAGCTCAGTTATTGAGTGCTAGGTTCCATTCTGGTCATTCACATGGTGTTCATAGCCATCTGTAACCTCATCCCGGGAATTAGATAAATTCTTCTGACCTGTGTGGACACTAGTCATGCATTGGTACATAAGCATACATGCAAGCAATTAAAATATTCATTCATATAAAATAAATAAATCTAACAGGTTCTTGAGGTCTCATTGAGTCAGAAGTTTTAAAAAATATACTATGATATGAACCACTGAATATATTATGTCAAGAAACATGGTATTTGGATCCCTTTTACAACTCAGAGTGGTAACTCAAATTCAGAGTGTTAACTCAAATCACAATAATGAATTGTCAAGATACAACATCACTTTCTAAATACCCATATGCCACTGCTAAACAGGGTCCCATGTAAAGAATAAAAAGGGAGTCTGGAAAACCTATTAGTCCTATGAGTACTTGATAATTAATGTGTGACAAAAATGGGGCAGCACTGCAGCCAAACTCTTTACAGATGAGGAAACTAAACCAAAGAAAGTAGATTTTATTGTAGATCCTGTGTTAAGAGATCCAATAAGCAAGTTTTGAATATTAAAGTTGTCTGAGTTCATTCACCTGTGGTAGTTTAGGCATTCTGTGTTATTAATGTCCTGATCATTTATACTCATGTCTGTCTTTCCTAAGCATGATTAGTCCCCTTTGGGGACATGGGACACTCATTATGTATCTGTGTATCCATCTCAATGATCCCTTATAATGTGCCCTATGACACACTGTGGTGTCAAATCTTACTGCATGGGGGGCAGATAGTGAATGTTCAGGAAGACCATAAAGTGGCTGTTTTGACAAATGCTCCAGCCCTGAATGGAACATCTGGGGGAGCAACATGACAGGGGCACTAGGGGTGACAGCTGTTCATACAGCAAAAACGAAAATTCCAAGCACTGTGGGGGAAGTAAACAGAAAATAAAACTGGCAGCATTTGCAAATAAAATGTCCTGTGGGCACACTCCAAACATCCAAGCTGCCATGCTTGGAAAAAAAAATAGCCCATTGAAACCCCCACCAGTCACCCTTTTAAGCTTCATTGATTTTTATGCACAAAGTAATGACATATTTGAGGATGATAAATGGATGGAGCCAATAAATAAGGAAACAAGGAACCACAAACCACTACCGAGTTGAATACATTGGATTTTTAAAAACAAAGGAAGGGTTCCATTCAGGATGTGAATCTTCTATTATGAATGTGAGGGCACCAATATACTTTCCAAGTAAAATCTTAATCAGGTTCAAGGACAATACTAGTGAATGAATAAATATTTAAGAGACAGTTTGACACTATGTGCATGTAGAAAAACAGCAACAGTATTCTACAAGAGGTCCTATGACACGACCATGGACTTTGGACAGAACCAACGAACTTAACATTGAGACATATTGATTATTTAAAATATTTTTACTTATTCTACCACTATTTTATGAATATTTGCAGTTTATCATATCCATCTAGCTTTACCTCTTGATGCCCTCTTTTGAACCCCTTGTGATTCTCAGTGTGGTTTCCTCTTACCATCATGTCAGTTCTGTTTGCTAGTGATTCACCTAGTTTAATTAGTATCACTTGCATGAGTATTGATGGGGAGTTATTTACTTAACATGAGCAACTTACTAGTTGCTATACTGCTGAAGAAAATGCTTTACCACTCCCACAGCAATCATTACTTTAATTTCTATTAGGTATTTAGCTCGAGCGGTATCTCATGAGTCCCTCCAACATTCATCATAGAATTTTGATTGGTTCCACGTTGTTCAATTTTTTGTAGAAAACCACACCTGCTATAACCCATGATTTTAATATTCAGGTCATTTCCAAAATATAAGCATATGATAATAATGACCTATCTGGTCATTGGCTATTGACAGTAACAAGCATAAAATTTTCTTGTGAGCAGACCTCAACTTTAGTCAGAAAGCAGTTGGCCAAAGCAACTCGTGCTACTTCTCAACCAGTGGGTGCATCATTGTCACACACCCATATACATGGCCTGAAAAAGACCATTTCTTAATAAAGAAAAGTATAACTCTATGTTTGAATATTGCCCAGGAAGTCCAAATTGGACCACAGAGTTTACCACTGAGTAAGACCAGTGATCACTTTTCTCCTCAGGGGGACTGACTGGCACCTTCCACTTGTATAGAAACTGAACTGTCCTGCTAGGTGAAAACATCCAGTTCTGTTCCATCTTGATTTCTCTCTGTTGAGTATGTGTTGCCATCAACAAAAGCATCTTGTCTAACTTTCGAGTTAGCAAACAAAATACGCCAATATTATAGAAGTTGTACTGAATGTTAACTAAGGGACGCTCAGCCTGATTTCTACAAGCAGTTTGCTGACGTCAAATATCTTTTCTGTAGACACTGTCCATGCCTTATATATAGGAGACATTCAAAGAACAATATCAACTATAATAATATGAAAATTTTATTTAAGACCAGGAAGTTAAGTACCTATCCATTTGCTTGAACCAGATTCTACCAAATTGATGTCAGATATTCTTAGTTTCCTGGTTTTGTTTGGCTTATATGGCTGGATAGATGGTACAGTAGTGAAGGTCTGTTGAGGGCTCTTGAAGAGGACAAGAAGTTGATCCTAGCACCCAAACTGAGCAGTTACTGACAACCTGTAATCTCAAATTCTGAATAATGTCTCTTATTGCCTATTCAGACACCAATACACATGGCATGAAAAAGACCATTACTACAAAATGAAAAATGTGATACTTTGTTTTGAATATAATCCAAGGCCAAAAACAATTCTTTTCCTAGAATATTCTCATCTTAGTCTGTTCTTTTGTAGTAAAATACTAAAATCAGAAATTATTAGTCACTGTTTTAGAGACCAGGGAATTGACTTCTTTTAAAGCAAGATTCATAATCTATGGGGACTTGTTTCGCTGGACACAGTGTTTTCTGGTCTATTACTCCATATCCTAAAGCAGAAGTTTTCAACCTGTGGATTATAACCCATCTTGGGGGGTGAAATAAATCTTTTACAGGGGTTATATATTAGATATATAGCATATCAGATATTTTATTACTATCCCTCAGTAACAAAACTATAGTTATGAAGTAGCAACAGAAATAATTTTATAGTTAGGAGAAACATGAACAGCTATATTAAAGGGCACAGCATTAGTAAGATTGAGTACCACTGTCCTAAATGCAGAAAGGAGTGATCTTAAGCCTTCTTTATTAATGACATTTTGTATTTGGATACAAGACCAGGGAAATATTTCAGTGATGCTGTGCTTACTAGCATATAGCCAGGCATTTGGGTTCTCCTGAACAGTAATTGAAAGAACAAGATAAAAACGACAGCCCACATATTAAAGGCCATACCCAGCTCAAACTGAAGTAGATACTTACAGAGATGGAGCCCATGGGGAGGTCTTCAGGGGATGTGTCATGTCATAAGAAAGGTAATGGGTCCTAACCATCTGCTTTACTTAAATGCCAGGAGGTGAGGGTATTTGTTCTATCAAACACTTGTGGCCTTACTCCAGACCCCCAAGAGAGAATAAAGTATAGTGGTTGATGAACTCAAGACCAGAACCTGCATAACTTGGAATTAAAGTAAACCTTGCATTAGTTATTTTGTGCTTTGATAATAACTCACCGTGACCAAGGCAACTTATAGAAGGAAGAGTTTAATTGAAGTTCCAGAGGTATATGAGTACATCCTGATTGGAATCATGACAGAAAATGGCAGGCATGGGTGTCAAAGAAGAAATTGGGAGTTTACATCTTTATCACATGCAAAACAAAACAAACAAAAAGCAAGTAAACTGTAAGTATCCAGGACTTTTTAATGTCAAGGCCTTCCCCCAGTGATATACATTCTCCAGCCAGATTATACCATCTAAAGCTCAGTCAAAGAAGGCCACCAATAGGGGCCAGATACTTCAATGGTACATACTAAGTAAGCATTGTAAGTAAAAAATATAAATTATTTATAAGCAGATTTTAGTCACATATTTTGAATGTTATTCTTCATTAATCCACACATATCTTGTCACCTCTACAATCATCAACTGATTGCTCCCAACTTTAGTACATGTGCACTAGTATTGACTAGACAGCACTAGCAGCAACCTGATTCCAGTTCTTTTGAGGATCATCAGATATGATTAATACACTCTTACCTGCTCCTTATTCTAAGATTGCAACTGAAACCCTGATTTGGAATACATTTCAGTGCAGATTTCCTGCCACTTTGTGATTTACCCTAAGTATTTATAAGATATAGTTAACATATTTGGTAATTTATTGCTTATGCTTAGCTACTAGGTTTTTTATTTTTTACTCATTAATACAAATATCTCTGATACTAAAAAGTATGGATGGCAGAGGTAATGCTTCGAAATTATATTGTTTCAAAATCGCAAGGAAAAAAAAACAAACTATACCCTTTGAACTGGAAAAGTGAGACCATCAAGAGGATAGAAACAAGTCAGCTATGGTAGGGTAGACTTTCTCAGTAATAACCGCCTAGATCCTGATTTCTGGATCCTAAGATTGACTGCTGATCTCTGTGTAAACTAACATATTCTGAAATAGGGAGACATGTACTATGTCAATTTATAATTACTAATGAGTGTGCCAGTTTCTGATAGCTTGCTCCTATTCAGGGAAACACAGGTGGCCTTGATGGAACTCTGTAGGACACTGAAAACTAACAAAATCTTGGAAATAAGGGAAAGAGATTTGCAGCCCCCCCAATAAATGGGGGGAAGAATTTAGAGTGAGTGAAGGGAAAAGAATACAAAGCATATACCAATAAATTGTGATATGGGATAATGCCTTACTGAGAAAAGGTACCAAGTCACATGGCTAAACATAGACAAGAAATATGGATTAATTTAAGATGTAAAACTTAGTTAATAATAAGCCTGAAGTAATAGGCCAAGCTATTTATAATTAATATAAGCCTCTGTGTGTTTCTTTGAGCTTGAATATCTGTGGGACTGGACAGGATAGAAACTTCTGTCTATAAAAGAGTAATAGGTAAAATTTGCTAATAAAGAAAACAAAATTTCTGTTTCTTATATTCAGTCTGTGTTTGAGGGAGACAGAATCTATCACCAATGGGGGAAAAAATAGCTCAAAAGCCAGATCTCCATCCCCAGTGGTTGACTCCTGGACTGGCAGGAACTTAGACATTTGCTGAGAGCTGAGGGAAAACTGTGTCCTTCTCTAAACTACCTGAAGGGAAGAGATGCTTTTCTAGTTTGAATGAGATTAAAGAGCTCTCAGCAAGGGAACAGCTTTGAAATTACACTTGTTTTATGTTTCAATATGACTTTTCCTACTGTATATTACTGTAGGAATAATGATAGCTACCTAACTACCATCTATTTTCATTTCTTTCCATTTTATTCCTTTCACGACAAGCATGCTGGACAAAGATAGAAAATGATTTCTGAAAAAAGGAGCTAACACTTTAGAAACATAAGAGAGTATTACAATAATGTTTTCTCCCTGTGATTTGAACTGTTGAATGAAGCCCTGCTGTGAACTTTTCAGTACTAAGAGCTAATGAATTCTTTTTTCTGCTTAAGTCAGTTAGAGATAGATGTTTGATTATTTGTGAATTTAATATCTAAATATGTAGAAATAAAACGTATGAGAACTGGAATCAGTGCAAATGAAATGCTTTATATAACTAAATAATAAACATTAGAACCAGGACTCTAAAATTTGGGGTTGACTATAAAGCTTTGTTAGCCCTCTGTTATAGCTGACTGTTTGGTTAGATCTTTTGAAGTAAAAATGAATGCATAAATACGTAAATAAATATTAAAATGGGCTACTGAGATTAGAGTATTTGTTTGCTTGTTTTGCAATGACTTGTAATGCAAATATTCATGCAGCAATTCCATGGAGCTACTTTGCTCATTTTCACATATAGGAGAAAGAATGGAGCTGGGTGGCACAGTAATTTATTCCTAAATTCCACAACTGAAGTCTAAGTCGTGTTATGACTCTTCAAAAACACCACAATCTTTATCTCTGCATGATCAACAACATGTCAACCTCAGTATAGTTTCAAAAGGCAGGAAATCTCCTTCGGTGATCAGTATTTCACACAGTTTCTTCCTTCTTGCAAAGTAGTTCTTTGTTTCCAGTGTACTAGAACTCTGCAGGTAGCAGCAGCAAGCCACCAATTCAAGGGCAGGGGTTTCCTTCCTTTCAGACAGATGGTCTTGAGGTAGAGCTGCTTTTTGCTAAATTACTTGGGGGCAGGAGGCAGGAGGAAGCCTTACAGGGCAAAGATGTATTTTTCTTGCTGGTTGGATTTGTTTTCATCTAAAACCCAGCTATGGCAAAGCCATCTATTATTGTCTGTTGGTTTTGAGTTTTGTCTGAAGCAATAGGGAAACACAACCCAAGACCCACCACCAGTTTCCATCAAGCAAAATGGATGTTTATTCCAAAGACCCAGTTTCACAAGTGCTGACTGCTCTTGTGTTGACACTGGACCTTTATAGTCAAGAAGTAACTGGCTCTCCAGATCATGTACTTAGATCACTGGAATTCTGGTTTACCTTTAATTTTATTTGGAAATTCCCCAAGTTAAGTTTTAATGTGTTGATTCACAGTTTTTACATTTTTGTTTATTTGTTTGTTTGTTTTCTGTGTCTGTCTGTGAGTGTTCATGTGTGAATGTGGTTGTGTATATTCCACAGAAGGCCTGGAGAAGCTAGAGAACAAACAACCTTGTGCATCAGCCCTTTGCTACCTTGTTTGTGATTTGGTTGCTCCTTATTCACTGCTGCATAAGCCAGGGGAGGGTACCAGTTTCCACCAGGCATCACATCATAGATGCACTAGGCTTGCAAAGGAGCCCCGCTGAGGCTGGCTTTATGTGGATTATGGAGATCCTGTGGCAAATGCTTTTCCTACTGAAACTTCTCCTCAACCAGGATTCACATTCTTATACATGTTTATTTGAAACTAGAAAGCATAGAATCCTTTGGAGAGAAAAAAAAAAAGCATAGAATCTTACTATAGAAGAAAGACCTATTTTGATAACCAGAGAAAAGACATAGAAAATTACAATTCGCTCAGTAGTGGTGACACAGTCCTCTAATCCCAGCACTCAGGAAAAAGAGACAGGTAGAGCTCTGTGAGTTTGAGGCTAGCCTCGTCTACAGAAAAAGTTACAAGACAGGACTGTCTCTAAAGCTAAATAGAAATCCTGTCTTGAAAAAATAAAAATAATAATTAATAAAGACAGAAAGAAAAGAAAAAGAAAAAATATCACAATTCATTGAATACTGAAGGATAGTGAGTCACTTGGCCCTTTCTTGATGGGAAGAAACTAAGGATTGCACAAGGGATTTCCCCTGTTATACACGGACAGATACAATTTGCCTATTAACAAATTGTCCACACATTTACCAGGGCCTCTATAACATAGAATGAATGGTGTGACTTGAAACAACAGAAATTCATTAACATACTCTTCTGATGACTAGAGTCTGAAATCAAGGTGTAAATAGGTCATCCTCCCTCTTAAGGGTCTTCAGAGACACTTGCAGGCTTGCTAAGTTTGAACCATCTTGCCAACTTCTTATTCTAGTCTCTATTTCCCTTTTCATTTATTCATTTCCATTTCTTTATTGGCTACTAATTACTCTCTCCTTTCTTCTGTGCAGACAGATATGATTTATTAAATTTACGTATTATTAAATTCACCATAGCTTGAATACATTTACACACGGCTCATTTCCAAATAATGTTATATACCAAAGCTCCAAGAATATGTTGGTTTGGGGCCCAGGATATAAGTCTGCCATGGATAGTGATAAAAGTGCTGACACATGGTAAGTAGGCAGTCCCAAACTCTGCACCTCCAATTTCAAGTACTCTTTCCTGTTCTTATCTTTACATCACCTCATATGCCTCACTATAAATAAAGCATTTGGGCTGAGGATGCAGTGCATTTGACAGAATCATTGCTTAGCATCCACAAAGTCCTGAGTTCAATCCCCATCACTTCATAAACTCAGACATAATGGTTATGTGTTTGTAATTGAAGCATTTGGGAGACATATGAAGGGGAATAAGGAGTTCAAGTACATCCTTAGCTTCATTAAGATTTTAAGGGTAGTCTTAGTGATATGAAATATGAGACTCTGTCTCAAAAAGACATTAGACTTAATGTATTAAGTTCGTCATGGATCTCAAATATATACAAAAAGTATCTTGCCAGTTCTTAACCTTCTATCTTGTTACAGTCTTTCCTTGAGTGCTTCCTTTCCCTGCTTCTACAACAACTGAGGCCTGTGGGCATCAAAGCTTCTTACACAGTTTTGATTTCTATATTGCAGCATGCAAACTTTCTTTGGCAAGAGAAGTACTTGTTCCATTCTAGCTGACTGGCATTGCCTTTTAGTTTGGATCAATCTCATTGCCTCTCATTTTGTAAATGGGAAACACATTCTAGATTACTTGAATTCAGAGAAGGCATTCTGTTCACCCTGCATCTCTTTGTGTCATGTCTATCAGTTGTCTTTTTTGGCCAGTGTTAAACCCCTGGGGTTAGTATTCTGACTGCTCAAGTGAAGAGAATATCTAATCTAAACAGTCAACTCTCATCACACTTTGTTCTTTTATTTTGACAAGTGTGGTTCAGTTTTTTTATTTATGAAAATGCCTCCCAGTCACCAGTAAATGTGCTGCAGTATATTGTGTGAAAATTATAGCATCTAAGTAAAGTGAGCCAATGCAATTTCCTGAAAATAATCTGGTGTCCATGTTGGTAAGGAAGAGAAATGTGGTTTGCATAGATATGCAAAATTGCATTGCATATTTAAATTAGTCATGCAAATATCCTTCACCGTATTCCTGAGAGAAATTAAATAATTACAAAGTGAGATAAGTTCTAGGAGAAAATAAACAAAGGGCTAGAATGGGAGTTATGGAAGGGTGGAATGAGATTCAGAACAGGTGGTCAGAAAGGTTTTTCAGGGAAAAAAGCACAATAAAGGAAATGCATAAAAGGGCGCAGGGTTCAGTCATGTCCAAGTCAGTGTGTGTGTGTGAAGAATTTTTTTTCAGTGAGAACACCATGTGAAATGACCTTGTATTGTACCTTGAGAAACTTGGTATAATGATGAAATGATTGGATTGAGTGATAAAATTATGTAAATTACATTTTCTTGGCATTATATTCATTCTTAGAGAATTATATACATGCAACAAATGTAGTTTTGAAAGTGTTAAGCCCTAGTAGGGTTTTCTTCTAAGTATTCTGGTGAGTCACTGAAAGAATATTAAAATATCAGATAATATGATTTGAAATATCATATTTTGTCTTGTCTGTTGATAGGATAGTGGAATGAACTAGATCAAAGAAGTGGCTTGCTATTTGAAAAGATACATTGAAAAAAGATTACAAGCAACAAATGCTTAGAATTTGCAGTTCCTTCTAAAAATGCATGTTGTAGTATATTTGTAGATCAGATACTATCTGAATGATTGTGTAAGAAAAACTTAAGCTGGTAACTCTCTGACTAGTAACTGAATGCATTTTACTGTTTCAGAAACTTGGAGACTACTCTTGAAAGAGGTTTTGTTAACCTGAGAATTTCTCATGCTAGAAATGCAATATCAGAAGGAAATCAGGGTTTTCCTACATCTTTTTGGGAACACAGAAATGAAATTCACACTACTAAAGAAGAATAGAAAATTATTCTGAAAAAATTAAAAGGTTTGAAAAATAACTTTAGTCACTGTATAAAAAGATAAAGTATGGACTCAAGAATTACTGTCTCAGATGAAAACATTTAGAACTTTGTGGGAAACCATTTGAGAAGGGAGCAAGAAAAATATTTTATGAAGAAATTAACAGGGAAAACAAGAATTGAAGCATTGACATCATTTTTTAAAAGGTGAAACTCTTCATTCTTTGTTTTTGATGAACAAAAATGGAATATATAAAGAGTTGAAGGATCTAATTTCAAACCCATGTAATTAGTAGCTAAATGATAAGACTGGAAACTTAAAATGTGAGGATCCATGTATGGAGTCTGGAAATAGAAAGTTACATGAATTGAGAATTGAAAAATGTAATTAATGTGAGTTTAAAAGAATATTTATAGCAATTATGTATATATTCTCTAAATAGGTGTTTCCCATCACATGGGAATCACAGCCCTGTGAGAATTTCATTTAGGAATATAAAATCTTGAAACACTGAGACATGCCAATGTTATTGTCTTAGTTAGGGTTATCATTACTTTGATGAAACACCATGACCAAAGCAGCTTGGGGAAGAACAGGTTTATTTGACTTACACCTCCATGTCTCTGTTCATCATCAACAGAAATCATCAGAATAGGAACTCAAATAGAACAGGGACCTGGGACCAGGATATGATGTAGATGCCATTGTGTGGCTCTGTTTACTGGCTTGTTCTCTCATGCCTTGAAGTCTGCTTTCTAATAGAACCAAGACTATAAACCCACGGATAGCACTATCCAGAGTGGGCTGTGCCCTCTCTACCAATCACTAGTCAAGAAAGTGCCCCACAGACTTGTCTATAGCCTAACCATTTTCATAATTGAGGTTCTCATCTCTCAGATGACTTTACGTTGAGCCAAATAGGCTTAAAATTATCCACCACAGTTATCAACAAATTTCTAACTAAGAACCATCCAGTCTAGCTTTTAAATGGTCATTAAAGATGATCTCACATAATTTTAAGTAACTTTATTGTTTAGTGATTACCACGTTCACAGTTATCCTATTAGTCCACAGGCCATACATTGAATATGTTGGCTAGATCCATTGGTCAATCCATGTTTAGTGTGATTAATGGAGATGGATTCAGCAAAGCCTTATCTAAAGTGCTTCATTAAAGATAAAGACGAGAGGGAACAGACAGAGTAAGAGGCATCTTGTGTGTTGAGATGCTTAAGCAGTTAAGAGTCATCATCAACCAGGGGATATAGACTTAATCATAGCATGTGCATGATGCCTCACAACCATCTGTAACTGCAGTTCAGAGGCTCTATTGTTCACTTCTGGCCTTCGCAGATGCTAGTCACCCACTTGGTGCAAAGACATATGCAGGTAAAACATTTATACACATTTAAAAAATATTTATTTATTTTTCTTGCTGACTACAGACTACCATTTCCTCTCCCTCCTCTCCCCCAATCCCTCTCTTCAACTCTCCTGTGACACCCTCCCCCTTCCACTCCTCCATTTCTATTTATTTCTATTCAGAAAAGATCAGGTCTCCCATGGGTATTAACAAAGCTGGGCATATTAAGTTGAATTAAGGTTAAGCAACTCCCCTTGTACTAACGCTAGGCAAGGCCACCCAGTATGAAGAACGGGGTCCCAAAATCAGCAAAAGAGTCAGAGACAATTCTTATTCCCACTGTTAGGAGTCCCATAAGAAGATTAAACTACACAACTGTCACATATAAACAGAAAATCTAGTTCAGTCCCTTAAAAGCTTCCTGATTGTCAGTTCAGTCTCTGTTCGTTCCTATGAGTCCAGATTAGTTGATTCTGTGGATTTTCTTGTGATGTCTTTGACCCGTTTGACTCCTGCTAATCTTCCTCTTCTCTCCAGTCCTCCTGAGTGAGTTAACCCAGATTCAGAATGATAATCAGAAAATGTACTCACTTATAAGTGGACAACAACTGTAAACTAAAGGATAACAATGCTACAATCCACAGGTGCAGACATGTTGGGTAATAAGGATTCAAGGTGGGACATTCGGATCTCCATAATAAGGGAAAATAGAAGAGATTTTGTGGGTGGACTTGGGGCTGCTGGAAATGGGTACATGGGGGATCAGTTGGGTGTTTAAGAAGAGTACTGAGAGAGACAACTGGAAGGGGGTGGAGTATTTCAAGGTCAACTAAAAACCTATTGGAAGGGAAACTACCAGCAAACTGCAAGGATGGCCTCAGCTGAGACTCCTAGAAACAGGGGATAGATAGCCTGAACTGATTCTCTCCTTTGACCAGGCAGGACTTCCTGTGGAGGGATTGTGACACCTAGCCAGACACATAACCTTTGACCTACAGTCTGTCTTGCCTATGGAATGTGCTTTGGTTGGTGCCAAGCCAAATTGCCCTCAGAGAGACTTCAACCAGGAATAAATGGAAACAGATACAGAGACCCACAGTCAAAGACTAGGATGAACCTCGGGAATCCAGACACGTTTTAAAAGGCAATTTTATTTTGTTAGCCAGTTAACACTGTTTAATTGTTTTGCCTTTGTAACTGTTTTAGCATATTCTGTTCTAACATTGAATTTACCCCTTTCTTCTTCCTTTTGGTTCTTCCTTGTGAGCTATTTAGCCTCTTGAAAGATGGTAGGCAGCCTGCTTTGAAGAAATCACTCAACCCCTATCACTCCCTGATACAAGAAAAGTACCTTCTTGTTCCATTCCTTTTAACTTAATTTTCTGAAGCAAAATGATACACTAAATTTAAACACTTTATTAAAGGTCAGTGGTTGAAGACATGACTAGCAGGAGAATAATATTGTAATAGTTAGGCTCTAACTGTGCTAGTTGTCACTCGAATATGGAATATATGCTCTCAATGAGCGCGTGATCTAAAGATATATATATATATATATATATATATATATATATATATGTGTGTGTGTGTGTGTGTGTGTGTGTGTGTGTGTGTGTGTGTTATGCAGTCTGAAATGATAGAGATGGAAAAACAAAAACCTACCAACTGTACCTCTGTAGCTACACTTGTAATCTTTTGATTTCCTTCAGTTTGCAAGTATTCCCCCTCAAAGATTTTGTAGGAACTGAATTTAAATGAGGAATACTGAATTATGTCAGTGATGGAAAACACTTTGTTATTCATTATTCTAAACGATCTTTTGGAGACATTGATATGAGGTGTTAGAAAAATACACAAACATACTGTTGCATTTTGGAATGTAATTGATTCCCATAAACTCATAGGGAATGACAATGTTGGGAGATGTGTCTTGGTCAGAGTAGGTATATTCTTGTTTGAAAAAATCTGTCACTGTGGAGGCAGGCTTTGAAGTCTCATATACGCTCAAGCCATGCCCAGTGTTTCAGTTTACTTCTGCTGATCAACATGTAGTAATCTTAGCACCAGTACCATATCTATCTTCAGGCTGCCATTTCCTACCATGATAATGCACTATGCGTCTGAAAGTGTAAGCCAGCCCAATGAAATGTTTTCCTTTATAGGAGTTGTCATGGTCATGGTGTCTCTTCACAGCAATAGAAACCACATTGTGACACACAAATGATGGAAGCCCAAACTGCCTTTAGTATAATGCAGACAACTACAGCTGACTGACCAATTAAGCTAATACAGCTGTTGTTCACTAAAGTTGTTTTTCTTGTCTTTGGAAAAACCAAACTGTCAAATTCTTAATATATTTACATCTATTAGTTTCACCTAGACATACATGGGATATCTGAGATATTTTTCATTTATGAAAATGGGTAAACGTATGCAGATTTGTACATGCATATTTTGCAGGTGTCTCAGGTCACTGCTGAGCCCTTAAAATAAGCTGTATTTACAGTTCACGCTTACCTATAAAAGGATGTTTAACTTAATATGTGATATTAAGGCAATGAAGCATATTTCTTAAGACTGTGTTCTGGGTCTTTACTATTGTCTGTCTCTATTATCTATCACCTCTCTCATATATATGTAAATATGTATATCCATGTGTACATATATCATATGTAATATGTATATATACACATACATATTAATCCTTTAAATTTGGAAATTTAATAGTAATTAAAATTCAAACCAAAGAGTAGGATAAGTATGATACCTACTAAGAGGTATACTAATAAGCGACAATGAAGAATGGAGCTTTCAGGACTCTCATGAGACTTACTGCCATCATTGATTCATAAATTCATATCAGTTTCTAAAGGTGAAGCAGTATGTTCTTCCCTCATAAAAGGAAAGCTTTTCCACCAGTGGGTTTTTTTTTTTTTTTGAGCAATCCATTCTTTTGTGGATATGGACTTTTCAGAGAAGCATTGTTATTAATATTATTTTTTTTTACTCGGTTCTCCCCTGTGGGATTCTGTTCCATAAGAGGAGAAGCAGACCTGATGGGAAGTAATAGCAGGCTTTTTACGGACTGTAATTGATAAAAGAAAGAAATGCATTAACTAATTGAGAACAGAAAATCGGAGCCCAGGATTCCATTAGAAATCCTCCTCGACTTCCTAGATCTTTTTAAAGATTTTCAAAATGCTTCTTTTTTACCTTCACATGCTGATTCCATCTGTTCCTATTAGTTTTCCATTTATCCTGAAACAATGCATTTGCCCACAAAGTCAAGTAGCTTTTTTTTTTTTTCAGAGACATTACAAAGAAAAAGGAAGAGAATGACTTCCTAATGAAGTAATTATCCATCACCTCATGCAGCTAAGGGTCTGCCATTAACAACTTATAATTCATGGTGGGGCTAGAGATGGCACGGGATTCAGTCTGTAAGCCTTTTCTGCTAGTCAAAATGTCCTTTTGAAGAAAAACTCTGCACTGAAGTCATTATTTCGAGGATAGAAAAGCACCAAGAATATTATTGTAAAACATCATGCTTAATAAATTTATTTTGTATGCTTTATTGTATTTCTTCCTTTTGACACTTCTGCAAGATGGATAATATTCATCTATTACATAGGTAGGAAAATGATGAATGAAAGATTCAGAATAACCTAAGTTTACACTAATAAAGAACATTCTTTTGTAACCAATTTGTCACCACTACAGGGATTAGATGCTGTATTATACTTTTTTTCTTTTTCAAAATATTTTTCTTTCTTTCTTTCTTTCTTTCTTTCTTTCTTTCTTTCTTTCTTTCTTTCTTTCTTTCTTTCTTTCTTTCTTTCTTTCTTTCTTTCTTTCTTTCTTTCTTTCTTAAAGATTTCTGTCTCCTCCCCACCGCCACCTCCCCTTCCCTCCCCCGATCAAATCCCCCTCCCTCAACAGCCCAAAGAGCAATCAGGGTTCCCTGCCCTGTGGGAAGTCCAAGGACCACCCACCTCTATCCAGGTCTAGTAAGGTGAGCATCCAAACTGCCTAGGCTCCCACAAAGCTAATAGGTGCAGTAGGATCAAAAACCCATTGCCATTGTTCTTGAGGTCTCAGTAGTCCTCCTTGTCCGCTATGTTCAGCGAGACCGGTTTTAACCCAGGCTTTTTCAGACCCAGGCCAGCTGGCCTTGGTGAGTTCCTGATAGAACATCCCCTTTGTCTCATTGTGTGGGTGCACCCCTCGCGGTCCTGAGTTCCTTGCTCGTGTTCTCTCTCCTTCTGGTCCTGATTCGGACCTTGAGATTTCAGTCCGGTGCTCCAATGTGGGTCTCTGTTTCTGTCTCCATTCATCGCCTGATGAAGGTTAATATTCAGGAGGATGCCTATATGTTTTTCTTTGGGTTCTCCTTCTTATTTAGCTTCTCTAAGAACCCGAATTATAGGCTCAATGTCCTCTATTTATGACTAGAAACCAAATATGAGTGAAGTACATCCCATGTTCCTCTTTTTGGGTCTGGCTTACTTCACTCAGGATAGTGTTTTCAATTTCCATCCACTTGCCTGCAAACTTCAAGAAGTCCTTGTTTTTTACTGCTGAGTAGTATTCTAATATGTATATATCCCATACTTTTTTCATCCATTCTTCAATTGAAGGGCATCTAGGTTGTTTCCAGGTTCTGGCTATTACAAACTGGGCTGCTATGAGAGGAGAAATGTTGCCTAGTTCTTACATTTCAAAACAATGTCCCTGATATCTATTGTACTTTTTTTCTCCAAGGCACAATCAGACAACTGTGTGTGTATTGTGTGTGTGTGTGTGTGTGTGTGTGTGTGTGTGTGCGCGCGCAGATGTTTTCATTTTGAGGAAAGCTCTATTTGTAAATCTCAGACTTGCTTTGAAATCACAACAGTTTCCCTACTTCAGCCACCAAACACAGTTGTCCTAGTGTATATCTTACTGATTGAAATTACTTGATCATTTCAATTCTCTTTTTGGGAAATGGATCTCATTGCTCAGGTCACATTTGGATATACTTTGTCTGTGGAAAAAAAAAAAAAGATCAATTCCAATTAGGAAAATACTGCTTAACTAGAACTTCAGTGTTAGTAGAACATTAGAAGTGAGGATATCTTTACTGCATCTAGTCTTAAGTCTAAATAAGCAAGGAATGAGTAGAAAAGGATGAAGAATAATTAGAACTCTTATTTGCGACTATAAAACTATTTTTATTTTATGTATGGCACTTAGCTTTTCAAATTAAAATTTCCTCAAAAAGCATTGAATTATGTACTATAAAGATTATCAATGACTCTCTTAAAACACAGTTCATCTGATCAGGTACAGCATGAAACCCTCTCTTCAAGCACTCTCATATCCTGTAGAAGTGACCACTTCCACTTTTATTCAAATAAGCTGGCAAAGATAACATAATTATTATGTCACTAAAGACAACATAATTATCATCCTGTCTATGAAAACCAAAATTCGGTTAAAAAATTACTTACTCAATGTTACAACGCTCGCACACAGAAGAGCAACAGTCAACACTATTAAAGTCATACTAAATAAATGAATTATAACCATGTCTAGAATAAAATATCTAAAATAATTTTCTTACTCAAATTTATCAGACTAAAATTCTTATTCCTTTGTTTTGAAAACATTATTGAAATTTAAAAGCATGTTAATCACAGCTCTTCTTCTAGGCCTTTGCTTCCTAGATAAGCTGTTGCTTCACAATCCTGTCACCACGGACTGAGTCTCCATCCTTTGCCTGCGAATAAGGGTGATTTTGCTCCTCTGTCACCATGAAACCAAAACAAATATTTTCTATCTTAAGCTGCTTCTTATAGTGATGAAAAATCTTGTATATCATCTTACATATCTTACATCGATTAAACTGTTCTTAAAACATTGATATTTAAGCCACTTGAACTCTCTTAGGAAGGATAGACAGAATCAGAAAGTGTTGTCAAGGAATGCTAACATTCCTGGAAGACAGAAAAAAATGTGAAGACACAGAAAGAACATAGACCGTTTTAAACATCATGGACAACTGTGTTTCCTCAAGTCTAAACACTGAGTTGAGGATATAGATCTGGAAACATTGTTAGGAGTACTAAATCTACATTGTGGCTAATAGTCTTTAAAACTAATAGGCACTCAAAAGGATATGAACTTTCTTACATTTGTTTTAAGTTTTTTTTCCACACTTAATCCCTTGCTATCTACTCTCATCTCTTTCAAAATGTAATTTAAACAAAGGAAATAAAGTTCAAGATTCTACTTTGTATATCAAGTACAATGGGAGCCAATTACCCAGAGTGAGGTTAACTTAGACCCTGTCCATTTTCAGTGGTTGTGTAGCATAATGTCTACCTATCTACCCTAGAGCATGGCCATTTAGCAAGAGCATAGATTACCTTGTAAAACAGCAAATTAAATGTAGACAATAAGCATGAGCTTTTCTTTTCAGTCCCTTATCTGTTTCCCAGCACAGTTTATTTCTCACTTCTCAAGTAAGTACAGAGTATTCTGTAACATTGCATTCTCTTGTGGCTGGTTACCATTTGGTCCCTAATAAGCCAAGAATGCTTTCAAAGTGTTAAGTTCATTCTTGACCTCATCTAAGTGAATGTTGGGGAACCAGGACAAATTCAATCAAATAACAGCAGCAGCAGCAACAAAAAAGCATTAAAGGAAAAGTGTTTAACCAATTGGCCATTACATCCAGATTTTCTTTTGTTGTTCTTGCTGTTTCCTTCTTCTTTATGCAAATTTAACAGCTAGATACTTGCATGCTTGTATTGACTTTCTTTAATTTACTGAAAGAATGGTGTCTGATACCTCAACTAGGTATGACAAGTACTAACAACTAATTTTATATAAATTATCATATGAGGTACTTTGTAAAAAATAATTTTCAATAAGTTCATGATAATTTTCATATTTATCATATTTCATGATTATAGTATGAGTAAAGTAAATTTCACTGAGTTATGTTTTGGGTGAAAGAAGGGTTACATGGTGATTAAGAGGGTTATTGCTCTTTTACAGGACCCAAATTCAGTTTCATAACTGCCTATATCTCTGGCTCCATGGGTTCTGATGGCTTCTTCAGACCTTCAGGTCACCTGAAAATGTTATGTGTGCACACGCACACACATGGACATGCAATATGCACACAAAAAATTAAAATATTTGAAAAATAATTTGTCTTCTTTGTAAGATAATACCAATTCAGTTTCTTTTATAATTAATTAATTTTATTTATTTGTCTTTTACATATCAATTTCAGTTTACCCTTTCTTCTCTCCTTCTGCTTCCTTCTTCCTTCCACCCTACCTCCCACCTGTTCCTCAGATAGGGTATGCCCCTCCCTAAGGAGTCAACTAAGTCTGTCCCATTACCTCCTTGGGACAGGACCAAGCCCCCATCCAAGGTGCTTAGACTGAGCAAGGTATCTTTCCACAGAGAATGGGCTCCACAAAGTCAGTTCAGGCATTAGAGTTAGATCCTGGTCCCACTGCCAGTGGCCCCATATACTCTCCAAGCCTCACCATGGTCACCTGTATCCAGGGGTTCTAGTTTGTTCATAAGCAGGTCTCTCATTTGTCAGTGCATACCTGATTTTTGACAAGGAAACTACAAATATAAAATGAAATAAAAAGAAAGCATCATCAACAAATGGAGCTGGTATAAATGGATGTCAACTTGTAGAAGAATGCAAACAGATCCATAGTTATCACTATGCACCAACTTGAATCCAAATGGATCAAAGACCTCAACATAGAACCATTCACAATGAACCTCTTCAGTTGCTTATTTCAATCCTTCAGTAGTGCTTTTATGATGCACAACTCAGTGTTATGTCCTTGCCCCCTATGTAGGTGTTTCTCTCCCATCTCCTTTTTTTATACATCCTCTTCTGCCCTCTACTCTAATCCCCATTTCCTCTAATAAATTATTGATGGCCTTAAGTCAGTGTTTACCTCACCTTTTCTCTGTTGTCTGCCATAGTTTCACTTAGAGTTCAGAGTTCCCCACCTAGATTTTCTCATCATTTTCTTTGAGATAATCTATTCTATGCTCTTATCAGCCTCCTGGGGTCTAATCTTCCACTATGTTACACACACACACACACACACACACACACAAAACAAACAAACTTCATCATAAGATACTATGTTATCTTTTCCCTGAATATGTTGGTTATTTTATTGGCTGTTCTTATCAATTGAACTGTTTGTGTATCTTTGATCAAGTTCCTCTTACTTGATGTACCTGATGTTATGATTTCATCTCATAAAAAGAAATAGGCAAAGGCAATTTAAAGGAAGCATCATGCCTTGTTCCTGTATAGTCTCGTTTCTTTCATTTATTTCACTTCAGGCAGAAAACAAACTTTGTAAATCAGAAATTTTACAGTGGTAAGTTGTAGGCTATATTTTCAGGGTGACACTAGGCATTTGAAAAACTTGAAGAACAAACGTGATTCGAGATTTCTGCTCCTCTATGAGCTTTCTTCTTAGGATAGCACATGATGATCAAAATAAAATTTCTTGTCAAACCCAACAAATCCCATGAACATGTCAGCAAAACAGAAAATGAAGTTGAAGATTGACTCTACAGAAAGTGAAGGCCTTAGGACACTCTTATTATTCCACTGACTCTCCCTTCTGTTGTAAAGTCTACTGCAACAATATTTTTCAATTTTTCATTGTCAAGCACCACACTGTAGGAATAACTCAAATATATGTAAATAAATTAAATGTCTTCCAGATGTGCTCTGCTGGCTGCCAACATTTTCTGTTGCTAGACTCTCACTATGACATAAGCAACAGCATCCTCAGCATGTTGGCAAAGCCTTCTCCTTGCCTGTCTTCTGTCTTCCTTGGCATCACACTCTTGACTACTGGAGTTGTTGCTTCATTTTTTCATCATCTTCTCTGTTCTTTGTTCGCTTCATTTAATAACTTATTTGCTGTACTCAGTCTTTTGTCTAAGATAATGTGTACTGTGGTGTTTTGCAATGTTTTACACTGGTCTGTCATTTATAGACAATACTGGAGTTTTATACCTGAAAGGGCTGAAATAATTGCCTCAGATTTCTTTTGTTTGATTTTTTTTTTCAAAAAGCACAGTCTTTTTTGGCTTCATTTAAACATGAGTTTCTCCATTTAGTCAAAACTAGGCAATTATTAAGTTGTTCAAACTTTGTTAACTTGAATTCCTTTCATTGTCACATGAATGATACTATATTTATTTCAGGTCTATTTTAAGGGTTACCTGAGTTAATCATTCTTAGGAGTTTAACAAACGATTGTCAAAAAGATTTTCTAAATAAATGGGTAATATAATTAATCATATTCACAAACATGTTGTATGGATACTACTGAGCCAGTAATGGTGTTGTCTTATTTCCACACATAGCTTTATACTCATGTTTGATACATTTATGATAGTCTTATGTTTGTCTATACAAATGTAAACACAATTTTTAATTTCCCAAATTATTTTTTATGAAAGAGCACAGCAGACAGAATGCTCAACTCTGCTTCCAGTAACAAAGTAGGAGGTTTGTGAAGCCACGTAGAGGGTGAAATCATTGTCATTCAGGATCCATACAGACAAACTAGTGAGACACCTCAGTTTGAGCCCCATTTGGAATGAATTTACATTCCACCTCTCCTAGGTTAACTCACTGAAAACTGTACTTACTTCTATGACACCATCAATAAACAAGGCACACCAATAAACAAGTGGTCAGGGTGAGGGACCTGATTTAGGTTTTTTTGTTTGTTTGTTTTTGGCAGAATTTCTATCAAATCGCCCCACTGATAATAGGTGCTCCATGAATAGATGGGCTAACTAATGCAGTACTGCTGACTTAGCCAACAAGTTTTCTGAAGTTTTCTTCTTGTCCATCTGGTTTATTTTTTATTTATTTAACATACCAACCACAGCTTTCTTTCCTTTCTCTCATCCGGCTCCGCCCTGCACTACTCCTCCTCCGTCTCCACTTAAATGGGGTAAGGCCTTTCATGGGAGTCAACAAAGCATGGAACATAAAGCTGAGGCAGGACCAAGCTGCTTCCTGCAACATTAAGACTGAGCAAGGCATCCCACCATAGGGAATAGATTCCAAAGAGTCAGCTCATGAATCAGGAACAGGTCTGGATCCCACTGCTAGGGACCTCACAAAAGATCAAGTGACACAATTGTCACCCATATACAAAGGGCCTAGGGCATCTCATGCTGGCTCCCTAGCTGTCTGTCCAGAGTTCCTGAACTTTCACAATTCATATCAACTGTCTTTACAGCTTTCCCCACCCCTGCTCATAGAGTCCCTCTATTCTCTCTTCAACTAAATTCTCGAAGCTCGGTTCAGTGCTTGACTGTGTATCTCTGCATCTGCTTCCATCAGGTACTGAATGAAAGCTCTGTGATGACTACTAGGGCAGTAACAAATCTGATTACAGGGGAAGGTGAAATCAGGAAGCCCCTCCACTACTGCTATGAATCTTTGCTCGGGAATCATTCTTGTGGGTTTCTGAGAGCCTCCCTGACACCATATTTCTTCCTAACCTCACAATGGCTCCCTCTATCAAAATATCTCCCCCATCACTCTCATGCCCTGTCCTGCCCACAACATGACCATCCTGATCCCCGTAGTCCCACATCTCATCTTCTCCCCTCTATCCCCCCCCCCCCCACGCACACACAAACCCGCAGTTTACCCGGGTGTTCCTATCTACTTCCTCTTCCCAGGGAGATATATGTCTCCCTCTTGAAGTCCTTCTTGTTACCTCGCTTCCCTGGGGCTGAGTACTGTAGCCTGGTTATCTTTTGCTTTACATCTAATATCCACTTATGAGTGAGTATATACCATGTTTGTCTCTGTGGATCTGAATTATATCACTCAGAATGATTTTTTTTCAAATTCTATCCATTTGCCTGCTAATTTCATATCATTTTTCCCCTGCTGAGTAATACTCCATTGTGTAGCTATATGACATTTTCTTTGCCCATTCTTCAATTGAGGGACCTCTAGGTTGTTGACAAGTTCTGGCTATTATGAATAATGCTGCTATGAACATAGTTGAGGAAGTGTCCTTGGGGTACGGTTGAGCATCTTTTGGGTATATACTCAAAAGTGGTATCACTAGGTCTTGAGGTAGATTGATTCCCAATTTGCTGAGAAACACCCATAGTGATTTCCAAAGTGGTTGTACAAGTTTGCACTCCTATCAGAAATGGAGGAGTGATTGCCTTACACCACATCTTTTCCAACATAAGCTATAATTAGGATTTTTGATCTTGGTCATTTTGACAGACATAAGATAACATCTCAAAGTCATTTTGATTTACAATTCCTTATAGCTAAGGATGCTAAATAATTCTTTAAGTGTATCTCTGCCATTCAAGATTCTTAAAAGTATACAATGAAAAAAAGAAAGCATTTTCAACAAATGGTGCTGGCATAAGTGGATGGTAATATATAGAAGACTGAAAATAGAACCATATCTATCCCCATGCACAAAACTCAAGTTCAAGAGGTTCAAAGACTTCAACATAAATCCAGCAACACTAAACCTCATAGAAGAGAAAGTAGAAAATGGCCTTGAACTTATTGGAACTGGAGGCTACTTCCTGATTACAAAACCAGTAGCACAGACACTGAGATTGACAATTAATAAATGGGATCTCCTGAAACCGGAAAGATTTAGTAATGGAAAGGACACTCTCAATAAGAGAAAACAGCAGTCTACAGACTGGGAAAAGATCTTCAACAACCCTACAACTGACAGAGAACTGATATCTAAAATATATAAAGAACTCCAGAAACTCAACATCAAAATCCCAAACAATCTCATTAAAAAGATTTTAACAGAGAATTCTCCACTGAAATTTTATTTTTTTTTAAAAAATTGTACATCTCCTACCTACTCTTTCTTCCATATAGCACTGAGCAAAACATTTAGGTTCTATGAAGCAAGAAGAGCCCACATTTCTCCTTACTCTGCATGAATTAGCCCAAGTAAGACAGTTTGTCTAGACTTCATGTTTAAATAAACTGAGATCTATTCCTAAGCATTCTCATCACTTCCAAAAGATATTACAGTTAATATTTCTTTGAAAAAAATGTATATTGCCAGGCGGTGGTGGCACACGCCTTTAATCCCAGCAATCGGGAGGCAGAGAAGGCAGATCTCTGGGAGTTGGAGGCCAGTCTGGTCTACAAGAGCTATTTCAGGAACAGGTACCAAAGCTACAGAGAAACCCTGCCTCGAAAAACAAACAAAAAAATGTATATTGTTCTGTGGGTCCAGAACAATTCTTTTGTGGCCAACCAACCATGCAAGCTTCTAAGACTCCAGCTGCATTTGATTCTCCTTGAGATAAACAACCAAAGAACAGATACAAGAGATGTCTCGGCTGCTTGTTTGGGAATTGTAGATATTTTTAGCTTTCTATTTTTTTTCAAAGTTCACCATAGACCATGAAATTTTGAGGCTTTTATTTAAAAAAAAATCTCTATTTTTCAGAGAGATGTGAACATTACAAACCTTTTCAACTACCGGTAATGAGCTGATATTTTTCTAGGTCCTGAGAACCTTCCGTGGGTTATTAAAAAAGTAGTTCATTAAAAATGAAAGTAAAGACTTAACAACAGAACAGGCAATTAAAATAAAAAGGATTTTCAGAATTCAAAGGAAACGCCAAAAAATAATACGAAAAATTAAAAGGTCACAAGACACACTTCAGTGATCGGAACAATATCTCACAAAGGAAGAAAAGACCCTTCTTGAGGTTCCTTTACATGTATATGAAAATTTGCTTATTATTAGACTGTTTTCACCTAAGAAAAGCCAGAAAATATTTTATCATATCATCTTGTTGGTTTCTAGCTGTACTTTTTTATTCAGTGAGTCCAAACTAGAAAGTAAACCTTAATCAGAAGTAAATGCTCATTTTATTTTCTGTAAAGAACCACCATCAAGGAGAAGAGAGACTATAATTTTCTTACTGAGGTGCACTCATTTAGATATGCATATCTGTATATCCATTTGCATTCATAAGAAATAATGTTTTTATTCTGTATGATAACCTTATTTGTTAATAGAAATCAATTACATCATACATGCATCATAAAACAGGCTTCAGAAAATATAGTGCTGTGTGATATTGTGACATAATTAGTGTCCTTACTCATAGAAATAATACAGTAGCGATTGAGATCACACATCCACATTTAATTTATATGAAAATAATGGTAAGACACTTAATTTATCTCCTTTTCTTGAGGAAGGAGAGAGTAGTTATTACTTAGTTCAAATTTTGATTTTGTACTTTAATGTTAAACAGTGGTTATATTACTCATAAAATCAGTAGATTTAAACCAAATAAATCATTTTCTAAGTTGAGCTAATGTAGTAATAACTATAATAAATTATTATAACACAAATAAGTGTAACAAAATCAAATTTATTACATCGATTTTTCTATTATTATTACTACTACTACTACCACTACTACTATTATGGATTTTAGTGAAAGAGATGATGTAACTCACACTGGTTTGAGACATGCTCTGTTTGGTTCCAAAGATGGCCTTGAACTGATGGTTTTCCATCATTCATCTTCCAAGTGCTGTGATTGTTATGTCACATTGGCTTAAATATTTTACTGTATATGATAATATGCATATGAAGTGCATATTAACCTTTCTTATAAAATTTTCTTGAATATTTCTGAAGAGATCAAGAAAGTTCCATCCTTGTGTTGATTTAATTTTGTCGTACATTTTAGGTTATAATTAAAGGCTTTCACAGCATGTGCTTTTTAAATTGAATCATTAAACAAATTTCTTTAATATTTAATTTTATGAATTCTTTGAAATTTCCTATGTTTTTCCCACGTTTACCTCCTCATCCAACTCCTTTTAGAAACATTCTCCCATCCATATCCACATAACTTTGATTCTTCCTTTTATTTTTCACTCAAGTCTAATTGGTGCTGCCCTATGTTTTTGGATACATAGCCCTCCACTGGAGGGTAGTCAACATACCTACCATGGTCAATATTATTAAAGAAAACTGATGGTCTCTTTCTCTCTTGTCTGCTATTAACTGTCAGTGTCTCCTTAGCTAGCAGTGGGACTTTATCTCTTCATGCTGAGATCTGGTTTTGCTTGAGCTTGCACAAGGCTTGAGTATGCTATCATTATTTCTTTGTGCGTTTATATGTGAAGCTGCCTTGTTGTGTCTTGTTGACATCTTGTCCTGGTATTCATTTACCTTCTCTGTTTCCTACATTCCTTCTACCCACTCCTCTTCAATGATTCTTGAACTCTGGGATGCAGGTGTGAGGTACAAATTATCCACTTGAGTTGAGGATACTGCAATCTCTTACTTTGTGCACTTTGGTCAGTTGTGGGTCTTTGTGTTATTCATCATCTACTGAAAATAAAAGCTTTTGAAGTGAAGGTGGAAAGTTGCAATAATCTGTGAGATCAATAAGGAGTCATTAGAAGTCAGTTGAATACTATATCCATTTAGCAGAATAATAGGAATAATTTCCCCCTAGAGATTATAGCATATCTACTCATAGATTGCTGACTGATGATGGTACTAATGAGTATCATCTTGTGAAGCAGGACTAAAAGTCAACCAGAGAGTGATTGGGTACTTCTATGATGCCTAATCCGTCATTTTACTAGGGGATGGTTTTACCCAAATTGGTAAATACATACTAAATTGTAACAGAAAAAAATATGAGTGTAATGAGTCATAAAGCTAATGATATTTTAAGGAAATAAATTTAGTCACCTTATAATAGCTAAGACCATGGACATCAGTGAAAGAACAAAATGAATAAAATACCATTATCAAATGATAAAATAATTTTTATTTTTTTCTTTTCAATGTATTGAATCATATTGTGAGGTTAAGTTTAGACATTAAATTGGGGACACCTAATAAAAATAGATAATTGATTAATTTTTTTTGTTTTTAAATAGAAATATCATTAGTATTTATATTTGTAATGAGTCTCATATATCTCTAATTGGAATATATTAAATATAATTGCTTGGACAACAGCTCAGTGGTGCTACAGTTCCCTAGCCATGTTGTGAGTCTTCAGGTCAATCAGAATATCACAATTAAAAAAAGAAAATAGTTTGAGGAAAAATAACATGTTCTCAGTAGTATCTGTTATATAAAATTCACACTTATCTAAGATTTGCTAAAATGTTGTAAAACATTGAATGTGAGAAATTAGATGACAAATTAAGTGAACATGAAAGGCTTGCATGCCTCCCAAATACTCCAAAACACAAAGTAAAACATCTGAATTTAGTTATATTATGTAACTCTAATATTCAAGTCAATTAACCCATATAAAATAAACTTTCATCATATTTTCATGAAATTAAAAAAATAATCGAGTCTGACTTGGCAATGGTCTTAAAGATTGTTCTTAAGTTGCATTATACATATTAATATAAACTCAATAGCCTATTTGTTATAGATGTATTTTATTTACATTTTAACAGCTTAAAGTAGATGTCTAAATTTATATCTATGCAAATTTATTTTAGCCTTGTGTCAATATGTTCTAACCACACTTCTTAATTTAGCAGCCATTATATGACTCTTACAATATATAACTACAGATGGTATCAAAAGGCACAGACCAATACTTTCAAATTTTTTAAATGATTTATGATCCATGTGTCAAAAATCTCACTGATATGGTTGTATTTGCATCATTGTTTTTGTGGATTCAAAGACTTAAGATTTCTGGTGTGATCATGAAAATAATTTGAACAAATCTTGATGATTATCTTGGAGGTCTTGATGTCATAGTAATAATTTCTGCAGATGGTGTTCTACTCAGTGCTCTGAAGTACAACTTAAATAAAAAAAAAAAAACTTGTGGTCGGGCGGTACTGACACACACATATAATCCTAACACTCGGGAGGCAGAGGCAGACAGAGCACTGTGAGTCTGAGCTAGTTCCAGGACAGGCTCCAAAGCTACAGAGAAACCCTTTCTCCAAAAAAAAAAAAACAAAACTAAACTAAACTAAAAAACCAACCAACCAAACAAACAAACAAAAAAAAACCTTGTGAATCACCCAATAAGTTAAATTTTTACCATTCTCTGCATTATGTAACACTGAGGTAATAGTGAGAGACAAGTGATGAATTCTTCTAAGCAGGTGTTAGAAGAAAAAAAAAAAAAGACCTGTCTCCCAAATTAGACTTCACTTGCCCAAGAATTACACACACAGAACAGCACTGTTGCTTGGTTTACTGACTGATGCTTGTATGAACCTTGTTGAGCTCAGTGGTGAAGTAAATTGAAACAGTGACAAAAATACAAACAAATATTTGTGGAATAACTTTTTTATTTGTAAAAATCTAGAAACATTATTAGCAAAAAATGCAATTAGAGTTTTCACTGGTCAGGGTGCCCCATTACTGTTACCAAACACTTGAGAAGTGGGAAGCAATATCAGGAGTTTGAGGCCAGCTTCTCCTACACAGAGGAATAGGAATAAGTCTGAGTTGCATAGGACACTGTCTGAAACAACAAGAAACAATTCTTAAACATCAAGGCTTTAAATGAACATACGGAATGATAGCAAAATGAAGAGTTTTAAAAATCAGATCATCACTGAAACCATAAGTACATTCCATAGATGTTAAAAAATATAGAACTGTATATGAAAGTAACACAATTTTAAATAATTATCTCACTAAGTATCAGTGCATTTAAATGTATAAAAGCAAATCAGTATTTTGTATATGATCAATAAAAATATGGTTTCCCTATGGCAAATGAAAGTTGGAACTCAAATTCACCATTAAGTTTTAAGTTGAGAACAGCAATGTACTCAAGAATGTAAAGCAGTGCTCACCTGTAATAGAAAAAGGGTTATTCACTTACATAGTTTTGATCATTTTTGCCTTCCCAGAGAATTTTCTTTTTCCGTTTTATAGAGGAGAATAATATCTTAAATAATTTATAGCTAGAAATTCTTTGCTTCCTCTTAGATCCAAAAAAATGAGAGTCACTAGAGAAATGAATATAACATATTAATATTAGAAAAAGGGGCATGGCTAATGAAATAAATAATGGCAGCCTTGTGAATTGAAAAAGATAAGATATTAGTTCTTATTTTACATATAATTTATTACTGAAGAGTTACTAGAGAAAAATTCACAAAAAGTTTATTATCTGAGTAGTCAAACCCTAGGCTCCCACATAGCCAGTACATGCAGTAGGATCAAAAACCATTGCCATTGTTCTTGAGTTCTCAGTAATTGAAAACCTGTTGTTCGATTTGCAATACTCTAATCATTTATCTTCAAGGACTTGACAGAATCCCTTAATTGCAATACCACATGTGTGCTCATAAACATGTCAACGTATCGATTAGATACAATTATCTCTTTTCTAAATGACAACTTATATTAATGTTTATTATATATTTTAGTTATAGACCGACAGCTAACTTACAACTAACAAATTATGAATTAAGACCCAGGTTCTTTACACTACTATAGCATTGTCTTAGATCCACATCTTTAACTTGGCTTTAACAATAGAGAGACATAATCATTAGAAAAAACAAAAGTAGCTCCTTGAAGCGTGATCAAACAAGAAAGGATCATATCAAAGGGAAATACTAATTGTATTTCTTTTTCTTCCAACTGTATTCTAAAGACTTCTTTTGTGGTTGTGCACATTGTTTTCATCTATTGAAAACCTAAGGTTCACTCCTTGACCTTTGCCTTCTTCTGTATGAGCAGCTTGCCATATGCTAATACAATAATAGGAAAATCATGAGGCATATGGATGTAACATATACATATAAGAGCAGAATTACATACAAGTGAGAAAAATGAAAACTGAAATTCAGCTTCATGCAATTTTATTTTCTAATATTTGACTGAAATGGTTGAGAGCCCCAGTTGGACCAATGGAAAGGCAGTGCTAACAGGAAAGTGACACGAGTAACCCTTCCATACTGAAGTTTAGGGCTTGTTTTCCAGTAGGGGAAGCAACTTGCTGTCTTGGCTCAAGTCCAAAGGACAGTGCACTAAGGAGCAGTCTTTGAGCACTAAAATTACAGTGAAAACTTGAATTTTTCATTGTTTCTCATTTCAAAAATGGTTAAAACACTTCAATACGTAACATCTAGCAGAAATTATATCCTGGTGGAACTACTGAAGATTTACAGACATTTGAAATTTATCTAAAAGGCAATAAAGAGATTGAATAAACAAAATAATGAAATTAAGAAATTGTAATATGAAACAAAAAGGAGCGGGCAGTAAATAATTTTGAAGAATGATTCTGGGAAATAATATTAACCTAATATAAAATCTTTTGTTACTGTGGATAGTGCATTTTAGACAAGACTAGAGAGGAGCATCTTTACTCAGGTAACCCACTCAAAGTAATGTGTGAGAAAATATTGTATAAAAATGCCAATAAAAGGGAAGATGGTGAGATAGGTCTCTTGAAAATACATATAATATATGTTTCAAAAATAGGAGTATTTCTAAAAGTATAATAACTTATTAAACAGAAGCAAAATGTTTTCTCTTTACCTAAAAATCAGATCTAGTAGTGTGCTATAATGAAGATATTTAATTCCTAAGCAGGTTTTTTCAATATGATTCTTTTATGATTTTAAGCCACTTTTCTGACATGTTTTTGTATGTACAAAGACAATTTAGCTAAGCAGCAAACTGAAGGTATTTTCTAAGAGTTCTCAATCTGTTCACTTATAGCTCCCATGACAAAAATGATCAAATGATCACTACCATTACATATTTCTTTTAATAGCTTTCCCTGTATGCCTCTCATGTTGAATTAACACATTATGTCAAGACAACATTTTGCTTTTCAGGGACTTCTAAGATGAGTTCTAAATAAAATCATTTTGGACAGAAAGTAAAAGACTGTCTACATAGCAGACTTTGAAAGGAGTGGTTTGAGTTTCAGAGCAACTATATACTGCTAAAATGTTGGTATTTACCTTAAACCCAAACTCTGTTTATCCCCGTGGCTATTGTAAAGGCTTGTTATGCCACTCCAGTAATCAGATCTGCAAATTTCCACTTAGCATCACATCCTTCTGAAGCTGATTGATGCTTTTTCTTGGGCACCTTAATCTATTAAACCAGATGTCTATTCCTCACCCCTTGCCAAGATTGAAAATCTATTTTATGATCAATGGTAAAGATAGGTTTGCCCATCAAGGCATGACTAACTTTAAGATAGAAAAGTATACATCTTTCAACTGAAGCCATTTTACATGCTCATTTTAGATTGTAATCACTTTACAATTTATTTTTTGCTTGTTTTGTGTTTGTTTTTATTTTGTCTCTTGTTATTTTATTTTATTTTTTTCTATTTTTTAAATTAAAAATAGAATCTTCTCTCATACAATACATTCCAACAACATTTTCCTCTTCTTCCACTTCCCCTAGTTCCCCCCAACACCCCTCCCCCCAGATCCACTCCCCCTCTGTTTCCTCTTTAGAAAAAGGGAGACTTCCATGAGAGAGATCATCCAAACAGAACAAATTAAGATGCAACGAAACAAGGCAAAAGTCCTTATATCGAGGGTGGACAAGGGAACTCAATGAGGAAAAGAGTAACAAGAGCAGATAAACGATTCATAGATGCATCTGCTAACACTGTTAGGAGTCCTAAAACATGCCATATCACATACACGGAGGACTTGGTACAGACCCATGCAGAACCAGATTTTGCTAATTCAGTCTCTGTGAGCCCATGTGAACCCAGCTTAGTTGTGTTGATGAACCATGTTCCTTTGGTCTCCTATATTCCTGTTGACTTTATATAGTCTTTGTCCCCTCTCTCCTGCTAGAGTTAGATATTCCCTCCAAATAATACGTTGCTGTGGGTCTCTATATCTGCTCCCATCTGCGGATGGAGGAAGCTTCTTTGATATTGACTGGACAAGGCACAGATCTATGGGCATAGGAGATCACTACTTTTTTTTTTTTTTCTTTTTGCCAGTCATGTTTGTTTTTCCCTCATGTCTCTGGGCTATCCAGTTTTTAGTTCCTGGAACTTCAGGTAGTGTAGTGCATAGATTCCCTCTGCTGTCCTGCCCTCAAGTCAAATCAAACTTTGGTTGGCCACTCCTAAAAGTTCTCTGTCATCATTGTATAGGAGGAAGCCATTTGTTGGTTCCCAGCTGCTCAGCCCCAAAATAATTACACAGAAACTGTATTAATTAAATCACTGCTTGGCCCATTATCTCTAGCTTTTTACATATTAATTTAACCCATCTCCATGAATCTGTGTATCGCCATATGAAGTGGCTTAATGGCAAAATTTTGGCATGTCTGATTCTGGCTATGGCTCTATGGCTTCTAACTCCACCTTCTTCCTCCTATGCTATATGCCAAGCCAGTTTCTTTATTCATCAACCAATAAAAGCAAAACATAGACAGAAGGAACCTCCAACATCATCATTGCCCCAGAACATCTTGCATGGAGAGATTGTAGGTAAAGGATTTGCATTTGGGTTGGTGTCCAGATTTCTCTTTCCATAGCCTGCTGAGTATCTTCTTGATCAAAAGATGCTAGAACTTTGGTGTGAAGGCTCCTAACCCACAGCAGCTCTATCTTCCTATTTTCAGTGAACCATAGAGAAATTCTGTTCAGCCATGTAACCCCACTGCCAGTTTGTAGAGAGTAAAACTTTTGTCCTACCATCAACCTGGCTTGTTTAGAAATCTCCACAGAACCCCTCAGCCAACAGCTCAATAAAATGCAATGCAGTGGCACTTCTGGAAGCCTTGCCTGGTTGCAAAAGGAAGCCAGTTCTTACTCTATGTCCCCCATTACTAGGAGTCCTCACTAGGGTCATCCCAATAGATTCCAGGAAATTTCTAATGTACTGGATTTCCACACTCTTCCCCAATTTCATCTTTCTCTCCTGCATTCTCAAATTCTCTTCCTCCACTCTCTCTGACTTCTCTAGCACACTTCCCCATCTACCTCCTGAGGAATCTGTTCTATTTCCCCTTCCCAGGCAGATCTTTATAGTGATCCTCTTTACCTAACCTCTCTAAGCCTGTAGATTGTAGCTTGATTAAAATTAGTTAATTTTCAAGATATAAAACAGTCAAACTTTCACTGAAAATATATGCTAATGTCATGAAGTCCTTTCTGACCCTGAATAATGTTATTTTCTAATTATGATTTTAAAAATGCTCTGTATTACCTCTCTTGTAGAAGCCCACAGAAGAGGATCCATTCCACCTTCACTAAATGTAAGAGAGTTCAGACCTATTCTTGTTTGCCCTAAGGTATGGTTACTAACAGGATGTTTTAACCCAGGGTTACTTGATGCTTTGTGTATTGAGAAAAAAATTACTTTTTTTTCTGTGTATCTTGGTAAAGAGAAGCCTCTTGCCTCCCCACTCCTTTTTGGATTGGGGTATATAAAGCCTTTGAGAAATAAACACGAGAGGAATCTAAATATTTACTAGATACCTTCCCAACTCCATCTCGTCTATTTGTCTATTGTTTCTTGTCTATTTCTTTCTTAATTCTCCCACTTCCTTCCAGCACAGAAGAAGAAACCCGGTGGGACTCAACAGATGTTACCTTAATGCAGGATACCATGACTAATGTCCCTTAATATGGGGCTCATTAGAAATGGCACCACCGATGTGGTACTTGGATAAGGAAGGCTACATAATGGACACAGCAGATGAATAAAGACACCAAAGGTATAGACGTGAAAACTGAACACTCAGATAAACAGTAAATGTAGAAGAGTGGTGAGTATATACTGGATTTAAAATTATAAATAAAATTTGTAGATATTGGACAAGAAAATAGTAATCAAGGGTCTGTAACTTTACTTGGATATAATTTGAAAGCCAGGAGAACTGGGATGGAGCAGCAACAAGTGCAGAAATTTTTAGAGTTTGTAAATAGACTAAACTTTCTGATTTATACTGGTGACAGAGCTGCCACCATTTTCCAACTGTGAGACTCAGGGAAGCAGCAGTGCAGCCCCAGCCATGCTCCTAGTTAGCCTGAGATGCCGGTATTGTGGTTCTAGAGCCACAGCTGTCACCTCTACTGAATGAACGACGGATCCAGGTAATAGAGAATGGAACTCAGGGTGCATAGCTGCCACTCAACCCTAGCCAGGCAGAAAATGGCATGCCCTGCCTGCCTGAGACAACCCAGCTGGCAAAACCTGTGGGCATTGTGCTCTTTGAGCTGCTGCGATGTGGCAACATGCATGCTGTCCCTGGTTTGTGGCAGGACTGCTGATTCATGGAGAGGGTGGCCTATACCCCCACCCTGAGCCAGCAGGCAACAAAGAACCAGGGCCTCCTGGTCCCCATTCCTGACAGGATGGCCAAGAACAAAGTTCTAGTTGCACCCTAGCCTAGAAGACAATAGTGAGTCAAAGCCTCAGGTAACTGTTCTGTCTAGCCAGATGTCTGTGAGAAGGCAAATGCTGCCTGCCATCTAATAGGAGCCTTGCAGCTTGATTTAGAAAAGATGGCTTACAAATTTTGTATAAATTCCAGAAATTACTGGGAGATATTCAGTGGCTGAGGCCATATTTAAAATTGTCTACAGCAAATCTTGAGCCCCTTAGTGAGATTCTTAAGGGAAGTAATGATCCCAGTTCCCTTAGACAGCTTTCGAATGCAAACAAATGCAGACTCAAATGAAGCATGCAGTTAATGTGCCCATAGAGCTTTGAAAACACAACTTCAAAATATAAATAAGGAGGAGTTATACCCTCAGTCTATGTTAAAAAGGACGCTAATATGGGATTGAAGGCATGTTTGTGTTTTTTCACAGGAGGAGAATGAAGCTCATTGATCTTTCTGAATGTTTGATGCCATGTACGGAAAAGAGGTGTGCCAGCTCCAGTGATGTAGATGCCAGGGTCAGTTATCCAAGAGAATTGCAGTGAAATTGCTGAATCTGTGTTCCTGACCTCCAGTGCCATCATTCTGCAGTCCAAGAGGGATGGAGATGGTGGTGATGGTTAGTGGTTGTCAACTTCCTAATAGACCTGCTGGACAGATTTCTATACCTCTGTGAGTCTATTTACTTTGAAGCCTGCCAAGAATGCTGACTGAATGTTTGACCATGTATCTAAAAAATATCTTGAGATTCAGAAGTTAACTATGTCAGTGTGTTATTCAATCTGCTCTTGAAATAGAGGACCTGAGAGCTTGGAACTCAGAAAGAGACTTGTTAAAACAATAGACTACTATTATGGAGGCAATGTGTGACCAAAGCCCACTGCAGTATATGAGGAGGAGGAGATTAAAACTTATGCTGCTACCCAGGGACTAGAACAGTTCAAATATCTTTGAAAGTTGGTAGCTGCAGTGCAATTGGACTATAGGAGAAGAAAAGACTTGTATCTCACTCATCACAGAAACATATTCTTGTTTTTGATTAAAATGAAGTTATGAAAATTGTACCTTAATAAATTGTGTGTTTATAACTTAATTTTCATATTGGAATTATGGTATTGACCTGATAATGTTTGTACTACCTCGGTTCATTACGAAGATGTTAGTGGTTAGAAAAATGGTAGAGCTTCTCTGAGAAAAAATTGACACAAATGGTAACATACCCAGATTAATGTTTTAGAGCTGGGCTATAGCTCAATGAGTCAATTTTACCCCTGGGTTGTTCAATCTCTAGCACTACATAAGCTTGGTGTGGTGATACACACCTGTAATCTAACACTTGTCAAGTAGAAGCTGAAGGATCAAAAGTTTTAAGACACTCCCAGAGAGCCTGAACTCTATAATATCTTCTTTCAAAAAAAAATCAAAATTTGTAAGATAGAGGAAGAACAAAAACAGCCTCGAGACCATTTTAGAAAAAAAAAATTGAAAATGATTTAAATATTAGAAACAATTTGAACTAGGAATGGTAGAAATTTTCTTTCATACTTTTAATCCTAGTATTTAGGAAATGTTTCCTAGATCAAGCAGTATGTGAGTTTATATATCATGAAATTGCATGGCTCATATAGTAAAACTTACTGAGAACAAGCAGTTTGACAAAATATTATTGCTTATGTGCTAACTTCATAAACCAGGGAGAACAGGAGAATGAAGGTATAGCCATTAGACATTTTATAAAACAACATATAACCAACATAAAAAGTAGGTAGGGCTATATTAAGAAAACAAAACACTGGTAATGCAATGATTTTTATATTCAATTCTGATGTTCTTTGAGTATCAGAGGAATAAGCCAAGAGTATTAATCATAACATTATTTAGAAAACATTCTATTTATCAGCACTTTGAAAAATCTGTTTCATCAGATCAATAGACTGATAAGAATTCTTCAGCAAAGCAATTTATATAAGGTACCAGAGTATTAAAATAAAGTACATTGTTCTCATTTGAATACAAGAAGTCTTGCATAAACTCATGTGTTGAATTCCTGGTCCTTTTAGAGGGAATGGAAACTAGAGCTGAGATCTCATGAGAGGATAAATATTACTAAGACTCTTTTGAGTCCATTCCTTGTCCTGGCCAATTTCTCTGTGATTCTAGTCTCTGCCTCTTGCCTGTGCTGTGAGGTAAACAGCCTCCTCTTAATATACTCTTACCGTTAGCCATCAGGAGAACAGCCTCCATTAGGCAGCCTCCACTGGACAAACTATGAACTGAAATAAATACGTCCAGTCTTTGTTTTTGTCAGGTATTTAGTCCCTACAATGATAAAAGCTCCTGTGTCATAAAATCATAATGCAGCAGGACATTGAATGCATACATGTAACATGATATACATTATGCACTGTAGTAGGTAAGATAAAAGACAGAAGGAGATAGATAGGCTAACTAATCTACTTGTTTTTGTCCACTAGGTAGGAATTAAAGGACATTAAAACTCACAAAAGAGTAAAATTTTAAATAGTGTAACACTGGGATTGGTACATTTTTTAATAATATAATAAAAATATGCATAGAGGTAACTAGTAAAAACAAAGTATAAATATTTAAACACAATAAGATTCAACAATAATATCTATGAAAGACAAATGACCCATACTTTATAAAGAAAGTGGTACAGTCCAACCACTGATAAAATATTGTGAAAGAGCTGAGATCAAACCAGTTGGTTTCATTGAGAAATGTCAATTAGTTGAGTTCATCTATTAAAAGAAAAAAGAATACTATTTTTGTCAATATTCAAGTCTTGTGTATATTTTGTAGAGAGAAAATAAAAGAAAGGAGAAGATGTAATGGTAAAATGGGATGGTGCAAAGTGCATAAACACAGGAAAATATTGTTTTCATAAAGTAGTGTCATAATATTATATTACACAATGTGTTATTTGAATCATAATCAGAAAACATGATAATGTTAAGGATTTTTTTATGTTTAGACTTATAATCCAAATAAATGGATGAAATTCAAAAGTGTATTTTCAGAAACACAGAAAATACTTTGATAAATACAAACTTTTATATTTTTATATAACCATGTTAGTAGAAATAAATAACAAATATGCATTTAAAAATCTAGAACAAAGTAATACTGATGTGAAAGTCAGAGCTTCATGTAGTGAACACCTCATTTTGAAGTCTTCTCTGTCTCTATATGGTATGGAAGAAAAATGTATTTGACAGAAAATATTTTTACTTAACAGTGAAAACATCCTCATAGTCCTTTGGACATGGAGTGTTCGCATCTATAATTTGAGGCAGAAAGATCTCAAGTTTAAATCTAGCCCTGGTCATACATTAAGACTCAGCTCTGTGGAGCTCACAGAAAAATCTAAAAAAGACTGGACAAAAACACACACACATACAAAAATGCATACAATATTTTCTACATTTTCCTGCACACATTCTTAGCTCTTGATAAATGGTTTCTCATTTATTTCATGACTTCTGTTTTATCTCTTAAAATGTTTGTTTATTGCATTTAAGCCAGTTCTAGCCCTTCTCCTAGTTTCTAAAATTTTCATGTCTCTGTGGATATTTTTTTTTAATTGTGGTCATTCTCTCTTCTGGAGCAAAGAAAAGACTTAGCAAACAGTGTGAGTTTCAAATTCAAACTGAAGTGAAATCAATGACTCAGAGGTCTTTTACCCCTACCCAATGTCAACTTGCTTTGGCTGTGAGTATAGAAGTGTCATCATCATCATCATCATCATCATCATCATCATCATCATCATCATCATCATCATCATCATCATGCTCCAGAAACCAATAAACTGACACCCTAACGGTGCCCATGGTGCTCACACCGCACAGAAGGCAAGGAAGGAGGTAAGAGTCAAACTGTGAGACACAACTGGAACTTGGCAATTGAGGCTTTCAACTTCTTGGTATCTTGACACCCACTCCTCAGTCTGGCTTAGGAAAGTCTTGGTTTGAACGCAGTCCTATAGAATTTTGCCTTTATAACAACAACTCTCACAAGTCTTGGAACAAGCATTAAAGTTCATGTATATTACAAGTCTCAACCTCACCTTTCATTTTATCTCCCTGTTCATTGCGCCCAATAATCTGTAAACCCTATATCTGTTCCTGCATGAACACAGCACTGGACTGTTCAATTCCACCATTCCGGGTCACCTACTTGATTAAACTTTGCCAAGAGCCGTTAAAATTATATCTTGTTTCAATTCATCATTACTTGGCCAGGGATAATTCGAACAAAGAATTTAGTATTCATATCTCCTGAAAGATTTTTTTCTGCTGTGTGTCTGTTTCAAAGAAGATTCTGAAATCTAGAAGTCTAGTTGTTAAACTTAAGAAAACAAGAGAGCAAGAACACAGAGCGGCAAATGGGGAAAACTTTACTAAGAATTCATGTCTTTTAAGACTGCTGGGTCAGTTATTCTGTGGGAGAGCTATTTTCTCTGCCTCCATGTGGAGTGCTCTATCCTTGCAGGGTGCTTAAGACCAGGTCGTATGACATGGTCTTAGCA